>JANHFO010009751.1:123031-135677 GCA_032468095.1 Pareas carinatus | reverse complement strand
CTCGTTTGGGTGTGCGTGTGTGTGTGTTTTCCTCCGCTTGTCTTTTGTAGACTGGAAAAGAAAAACAATATTTCTGAATTGCGAAATAGTTCTCCGGGGCACTGGTGTTCATGGTATTTAATTAGAAACAAAAGCCATTGAAAAGTCCCTTCACCTGTTAAGGATGGGAGGCACTGAATTCACTTTTTGCCGACTGCTAAACTTTACACAGTCGCAGTGGAAATCCCACTACTTTTAGTGAGATTTTCTAAGCTGAAGTAATAGAATTGTGATTTTGGGCATACTGATTGGGAAATAGCTTCCAAGGAGGTACCTGATCCTTAATTGATTTTGTGTGTGTATGTATGTAGGCCTTCCTCCCCATATCCTTGTGGTTATTGCAGCTTAGTGGCTGAGATGAGAGGCATCAATCCTTATTAGTTTTTTTTCTTTCTTGAAATCATTGGATGTAATACTTTAATATGCTGTTCAGCTCCTTCCCCATGACACTATTACCAAGACTTCACTGATCATTTGTGTTTTGTTGCTGCAGTTGATGGCAGTATCCCTAAGTCACTTGAGCTACCCTGTTTTCCCGAAAATAAGACCTACCCCAAAAATAAGCCCAAGCATGACTTTTCAGGCTGCTTGTAAATATAAACCCTACCCTGAAAATAAGCCCTAGTTAAGATCGTCAGCCAGACGGATGCATTAACTGGAAGTACATCCATTGCAACTGGAGACGGAGCGGCAAAAATAAGGCCTACCCCCAAAATAAGACCTGGTGAGTATTTTGGAGCAAAACTTAATATAAGACCCGGTCTTATTTTGAGGGAAACTCAATATAAGTGTTCTGTAGAGTAGTATCATAACTTTCTGGAATCATTTAACAAAAAATTAAAGTACTAAACTTAATAAATAATAACAGTGAAATAAATAAGGACTAGTTTATGGGTCACTGTCTTGCCTGAACCCAGTCAAATTGTTGTTTCAAAATATGACTCAGTTAAGTAGAGTTTAGCAAGCTAGCATGTTGTACAGAAACAGCTATTTTCAGAGAGAAAATAAGTTTATGGGTCAAAAAAATCTAAATAACATGGCCTTTTTTAAAAAAAACAACCCAAGCAAAATAGCTGGTGTTCCTTTGCTATCTTTTGATGACAGTTGGTTGTCAGCTTTGAGTATAAAGGTCAGATATTCAGTATAGTTCTACAGTCTTTTTTTAAAAAGTAAACAAACGGCTTGCTATTATTCATGCTGATATTTTTTCCCTCAGTATTTTGCATGGGACCTGAGCTCATGGTATAAAATGCAAATGATAAAAGCATGAACGAGCTTACAAAATCACCGATTTTTCTCACGATAACAAGACTAGGCACTGAGGTATGGCAGTAGTTCGCATTAGGAATGCAGTAAAAATATGCAGTATCATGTACTTTATTCATTAATGTGTGACCACAGAGAAACCATTACATGTACAAAAAAAGTGTTTACTGTGCAGCAGTGCCTTGGATACAAAACGTAGGTTCTATTCAGGTCAAGACTATTTTATTTTCTTGCAATTGAACCCAGCCAAACCCTTGCCATTGGAGCCAAATATTTTCTAAGTGTTGATGGTAGTAGGGGAGACATTCTAGGCATGTTCAGAGTCATTCTTGATTGTTCTTTACATGAGATATTTGAATTCTTTCACTAAACAGATAAAGAAGGATAAAATGGAATGGTCGTGCTCTCTTCTGTTTCATTCTGCTGATGGTGCAAATACATTTTGTGCGCTTGCAAGTTATATGTGCATATGCAACCCAGACAGGTCTTCAGGGTATGACTAAAAAATTTAAGATGGTAGCCCCAACTGTGTGAGCAAACCTCTACTGGTTTTTATGTGCCTTCCCTCACTGGACCACTGAATATGATCAAGGAACTGAAAGAAACATAACTCTCGAAATAATGTACACAATTATACATTTAAGCTGTGTCAACTCATTTAAATGCATGGATCGCTAAAGTGACTTTGCTTCTTTGCTCATACACATTTATTCAATGTACACAAATGTTTTGCTGCTGGTGGTAGATAAGTTGCAAACTAATTCTGTGGTTTTTCATGCGTTTTTTTTTCGTTTTCAGAATAAACTCCC
Source organism: Pareas carinatus (assembly GCA_032468095.1). NCBI lineage: Eukaryota > Metazoa > Chordata > Lepidosauria > Squamata > Pareidae > Pareas > Pareas carinatus. Next base: position 133,563 of record JANHFO010009751.1, on the reverse strand, counting down.
TTTCTGTTCATTGAAACTTATAGATATTTTTAAATTTTGCAGCTGGAATCCTGTAGGACCTTAGCTTAAATTACATCTCCAGCTAAAATGATTGAAATCTTCTTCCAAATAAATAGCTGCAACTCAGTAATAATCATTAAAATTAATCAGGACTTCAGTCCACAGCTTAACTCCAGTGAAATGTTGCTTAAGGTTTTCATTATGCAACATCTGACTTGAGAGGAAGCCCTTTTATACTCAATCCAAGTTTCTTCATTTATACATGTAGGATTGCATTGGATGCTAGTAATGGGATTTCTGTGGAGACGTTCTGATATAGGATTGTTTATTTATTTTTAAAATTTATTTACTGCCGATCTTGCATCCAATGACTGGCCAGCTTATAGTATAAAGGCATTAAAGCATTAAAAAACATTAAAATCACATCACATACCCACTAAATTGGATTATTTTATTTTGGTACAGAGTATTAGGTGAATCTACCCGTTTGATTTGTAAAATAAGTTTGGAGGGGTTTTTTTAGTTTATGATATGATTAAAACATGTCTGAGATTGATTAGTGAGCCTTTATTAAAACCACTATAGAATGTACAACTAGAGAATATGTTAATTAATTCAGAATGGCCACCCCCCCAGAAACAGTACTTACAAATTCATCACTTTAGGAGTTATAAACTGAATTAGCCCCTGCTAGATTAGAATGCCAGGAGTACATGTGTGCTGGCACTTTACAATACATAAGTGGGCTTTGGGTTGCAGTTTGGGCATTCGATCTCAAAAAGGTTCGCCATCAACGTCCTAGAATATTGAAAGGGACTTGGTATGTTTAGCCTAAAGAAAAGAAGGCTAAGGAGATATATGATACCAGTCTTCTAATACAAGAAACAGTGTCAAAGGGGAAAGAATGTGCTTTATTATTATTATTCAAAATACCTGAGGGTAGGATAAAGACCAGTAGCATTTACAGTGAGAGATATCCACATTTGAAATAAGGAGGAATTTCCTGACTGTGAGATCTATTAAGCAGTGGAGTAGACTGCCTCCTTGGAGTTGTGGATACTCCATAACTGGAAATTTTCAAGAAAAGATTGAATTACCATTCAGCATTTTAGGAGGATTCCTGCACTGAGCAGAGGATTAGACTAGAAGATGTCCAAAATCCCTTCCAGCTGTACTGAGTCAACAATATCTCACCCTTGTTTGGGACTCATGAGGAAAAGTGGTGAAGCAGATTTAATTCCTCTGGCGCTTGCTTCTCTGTATGTTCTTGGGCTATCCATAAGTTGATCGAATACCTCAAAATTCTATATGTTTTTATTACAATAATTCTGCCTGAATTTAATGATGCAGTCACCAGACTAAAGATGACATGGTTCTCAAGAGTATTTGAGAGCCAGTTTGATGTAGTGGTTAAGACATCAGGCTAGAAACCAGGAAGCTGAGTTCTAGCCTTGCCTTGAGCACAAAGCCAGCTGGGTGACCATGGGCCAGTCAGTTTCTCTCAGCCTTAGGAAGGAGGTGATGGAAAATCACTTCTGAAAAAACTTCACTGAGAAAACGGTAGGGATTTCTCTAGGCAGTCTCTGAGAATCAGATGGAAGGGGGAAAAAATGTTTTAGTCTTCGTGGACGAATTGTGTTTTCCAATTTTTAAAAGGTTTGAGTGGCCTACATCAGTGGTCCCCAACCTTTTTGGCACCAGGGACCAGTTTCATGGAAAACAATTTTTCCATCGATCAGGTGGGGGAGGGGGGAATAAAGACATAGAAAAGCCTTCATGACAAGAGGCTTTCTTGTTCTGCACTGGAGGAAAATTAGAAGACACAGAGAAACCTTCATTGGAAGAGGGGAGAAGAGAAGAGACAATCCTAATTCAGCCTTCCGGCAAAACAAGCCACAAAACCAGCACACTGAGGAAATGCTGAGAAAACTGTTCCAAAAAAAAATAAAAACAGACCAAACCAACCCAGCAGTGCACAAACTCTGCGGCACTGAAAAAGGTGCAAATGAGAGGGGGATTCCCTTGAAGATGCAGCGCTTAAGGGGAAAGGTCGCTTCCCCCACCCTGCCCCCTCCCCAGTTGCAAGCTGGGCTGGCGCATGCTTATTTTGCAAATTTAAACAGCTGCACGATGAAGGCAGTGTGAGCTGAGTTGTGGTGCCAGGAGAGGGATAGGAGAAAAGTGAGGAAGAAGAGGAGAAAGAAGAGGGGGTAGAAGAAGGAAGAACGCAGAGCCCAGGAGTCACAAGTCGGTTGCAAGCTCAACCTGCAAGGAACATTTGCACTGGGCAAGCGCCACCCTCCCGTCCGAACCCTACCCCTTGCAGACTCACCATATGCCTGGAGGTGGATGAGGCATCTTCAGCTCACCTCCAGCTGCACAGACCGGTTCCTAACCAGCCGTGGACCAGCACCGGACCGGGGATTGGGGACCCCTGGCCTACATAATATTGAACCTAACAAACAACTTTTCTGTTCCACATAATATGTTTAAAACTCATTCTGATAATTATGCTTAAAGCGTGACTTGTTTTTCAGGCAAAGGCTGGAGGTTCAGCAGCATGAATTAAACTCGTTTTTGTGAAGCGTTCTTCCAAGTTCATAAGGCAGATATATTTCTAACATGTGTTTTCTATTTTAATTATTCTCTTACCCAATCCATGTTTACTTGAATCTAGACTGTCTAAATGATTGAGATTGGTTTTCAAATAGAACTGTGGCTTTCTAGCAATAGTAATGATTCTAATAGAGCTGTTACAATGCACTATATAGAAAAGTTATTTGGTGATTTTAACAAACTATAATAGAGGCCAATAGAATAATGAAAGGAGTGTCCCTTTCTGTTTCTTCACAGTTATTCTGAATTGTACAAATGCAACCAGTGGTGTTGAATCTAGAGATGATCACTAAACTCTGGCCCTACAAATATTTCCATAAAAAGCCACAGAGATGTTATAATAAACTAGTTGCTTATTCAAAGTTAGAACTTATTAGAAGTTACTTAAAATTAATGGCTGTTTATTGGCATTGGGTCAGGTAACTAAATTGGTGGCTGTATCATGTCATGAGTATAGAGTCTGTCATCTAACTCCATATGTTGCATTAATGAAATTACTTCCTACTTAAACAAATAGTATCTACTTGATAACCATTCAATTTTTTCTCCTAATATGCTCAGTTTTTATTAAACAGCTTATTTCTCAATTTTTTTCAAATGAGACTCATATGTATCTTTGTAAATCTGGTCTTTTCTCAAGCTTAATTCTCACTCTTATTCTTTCTTAGGCATATACTGGGTTTGGGGGGGCGCTATATCAATATCTAGAATGAATTTATTACTCATAGACAGGACATTGAGTAGAATCGGTAAGGTTTCATAATATATAGCAACATTTTTTATTAATGTTTGTTTTTCTGTATTTGCGTCTAAAAATACAAGAAGCCAATTTGACCAGACATCTAAATCCTGTTACTTTTACTGTTCTTTAAATCTTAACACACCTGTTTTGAACTTTACTTTTGCAATAAAAAAAAATACTGCTGAAGATTGTGATTTACCCCTCAAAAAAATAGTTGGGTCGCAGTCTGGAGGGGCTTTGGCACAAATTTTCAAGTCAGATGCAAGTCAGAAGTTGAGGCTACTCAATGCTCCTAATATTTAAGAAAGGGGAAGACTCGGTAATGGAATAATTCCAAAAGATGTATCTTTTCCTCAGTGCTGGCCATTCAGACATTTCAAACAGTCCAAGATGAATGGTCGAGTCCAAGAGAACTAAAGTGTCAATCAAACTTTGGAATGAAGCAAAACACGAATGATTTGTGATTGTGGTTGCATCTCTGTCCTTTTTGGAACAAAACTGAATGAGAAGCTGAAATAGAGTAATTGAAACATCAGTTTGCTATTATCCAGAGAAGCTCTTCAGTTTCCTGCTAACTGATATTGTGGATTATAATTTAGTTATAATATTTCCAAAGGGACTGCCAATGCATTATTCTAAGATAGTGGTCAGGAAGAGAGGCAAATTCTACATTTGGAGTTCAGTGAAAAATGATTTCTTTGTCCGTGGTGTAAAGTCTATTAGAACAATGACAGCTGTTGATATTTGCTATCTCGATGACTCAAAAAGCTGAGGAGGGTGAAAAACAGCACTCTGCAGAGGACATGAACTAAAATGGGGGTGTTTTGGGACAAGGTGCTTTTCGTCAATTTGTCCCAGTAGGTATAGAGAGGCAGGTATGAAGGCTTACTGTTATAGAGAATCCACAAAGTTACAGTAATAAGATTTCTGTTTATGCAGAAATCAATACTTGAAAATCAGATATTCCTGTTCTTCATACTTTCATCCAGCAAGCTAATGTGTGTTTTAACTTTGTTATTATTCAACTTGTTTATGAAAGATAGTCACATGCCTATATCCAGGTGGTAGACAACTTGAAATATGCCTTAGCATTTTAAGCAGTGTTAAAATGGTTAAACTGTAACCCTTGTAATATTATAACTCGTGGTTGGGTATAATAAAGTAGTATGGTGTAGCGACTGAGGTGTTGGACCAGCACTGAGAAGAGCCAGGTGCAAGTCCTCCCTAAGCCACAGGACCAGTCATTCTCTCTCTGCTCAAGCTATCTCACAGAAATTGTATTGAGAGCAGGCAGCACAACGTATTAGACCTGAAGTCCTGAAGAAAAAGCAGGATATAACTCGAACAAATAAATGTCAGGTGCCAAACTGAATATAGCTGCTTTGAATGTATTCTTTCCTTGCAAAATAAACAGGATAGTTAGGGAACGGTCCTGCCAATGCACAACTTTTGCTCCTTGCCTATGATGTAATGGAATACACCATCTGATAATAGCCTTTCACAGCCAGATTCAGATGAAAATAAGGAACACAAATTGACTAAATGTCAAAGAGAGAAAGAGGGACAAGTTTAAAAAAAATGTTCAAGAGTTGAAACAAATGACCAAGAAGCTGGAACAAATCCTCTTTTCTGTGAAAAATCATCCATTTTTGAGGTCTTCTAGCACTGGAAGAAAAAGCATGCAAGGCAGGGTGACAATAATACAGACATATAAGAGTGATACAAAGGCTCTTTTCATGTTATATATTATTCAGTATATTATTGTTGTCCGTGTTAGCCTCATTGTCCTGTTGTTGCTTGTTTGTGACAGTCTTCTTCAGCCTGGATGATCATCTGTATGCAAGTATGAGCCTGCCAATCAGTGCCTAAGAAACTGCAGTACCATAGTCCAGCGTGGATTTCAGCTTATTAATAACCTGTTTGAGTGCTGCAAGCTGTAGATGACACTCAGCAATGTTCTGTTTGTTTTGTTCCTGTAGTCTGTCTTTTAGTACCTCCTCCTTGGAATCAATTTAGGTCTATTGATTTGTTTGATGTTAGGTAGAATAGTTCAATTTCTTGAATGCCTGTTTTATATCTAACAGTTGAGCATACAACCTGCCTATAGACTCTGTGCTTCCAAACTCAGCAACTTTAAGACTTGCGGACTGAAATGCTGACTGAGTAATCTTGGAAGTCGATGTCCATAAGTCTTAAAGTTGCCAGGTTTGGAGAGCCCTGCTATAGACAATAGATTTGATGGTGAGTTCTGGGTGGAACCTGGTTGCAAGTAAGCATGCATCTGTAGTTTTCCTGTGCAATGTGGTGAGTTTCCATGGCTGAGTATATATTTGAACCTGGGTATCACCTTAACCACAGACACCACACTGGACTATGTAATTAGGTAGAGATTAAATGTAAGTAGTATAACTAACTTTTTAATCTGGTTCATTGGTGTGATGCGAAAGTGTTGAATTCTCTAGCCCGGTGGTTCTCAACTTTTTCTTTATCACAGACCCCCTTTAAATATCTTTTGTGACCACAGACCATGGCAAAGGACCCTCAAGACATAACTCAAGATTTAAATCATAACATTTCTTCAAACCCTTGTGGATCCCCAGTAATTTCTCCTGAGTTCTAGGTTGCTTCTGTCCTTGATTAGTTTCTTTCCATTGTTTCTTGTCTTGCCTTTCAGACACTACTTGCAATTCAAGGCACAGAATTTTGCTGTCTGTTACACAGTTTTAACTAGTTCTAGGGAACGGTGAAGCTTTTGCATTGATCTCATGCTAATACACTTTAAAAAACTGTCTGAAAGTACTCCTGAGTTAAGACATCTAGATTTTAAGAACTTAATGTCAATATAAGAACCTTCTCATTCTCTTCCCTCAAGGGCAGTCAAGGCAACGGTTCTTGATAACAGTTTGGGAGAGAGATGGATTGATTTGAAAATGGAGTATTATATGTGGCATATGGGGCAAGGTTAACACTTGCCTTTAGAAAGAGTGTTTTATTAGTCACAAACAAACATGCTTGAGGTAGAATTAGGACCAAATCTGAATGTTATGCATTGCCAATACCCTGCTGGCAATAACATACTCTGCTGTATGTTCAGCTAGCCAAGTGCTAAGCACAAGGAGTGCACATTAAGTAAGGTTGCCTGTGTTTTAACAGTTCATATGATTGTCCCCAGAAGCTGGATCCCTATGGCTTAGGACCCAGTTATCTACAGGACCGCATTCTGCCAGCTAATACCTCCAGCCGACCTGTTCGCTCCCACAGAGAGGGCCTCCTCAGGGTGCTGTCGGACAGACAATGTCGGCTGGCGACCCCCAGGGGGAGAGCATTCTCTGTGGTAGCTCCCACCCTCTGAAATGACCTCCCCCCAGAGATTCGTATGATCTCAGACCTCCGTGCTTTCCGCCGTGCCGTAAAAACCTATCTCTTCATCCAGGCCGGTTTGACCTAATCACAACTTTCCTCGCGTAAAAATGCTATTAATTTTAAACATTTTGAATTTTAGATTCGGTTATAAATGGTTTTTTATTGCGGTTTCTAAATTCAGCCACAGTAATTGTATTATTTTTTAATTATTCTTAAAATATTGTTTGTATGTCTAACATGTTTTTAAATGGCTGTACACCGCCCTGGGTCCCTTCGGGGAGAAGGGCGGTATAAAAATATAAATAAATAAATAAAATAAATAAATAAACATTCTAGCTTTCATCTGCGTCTGAAAGGACGTCATAGAGAAGAAAGGAAAAGCCAAAGAACTAGGAAGGAAGACTGGTTAGTAGAATAAGTGGAGTCCTTGGTGTTCTCGAGTTTGGTTGTTTTCTTGGAGACGTTTCATTACCCAGCTAGGTAGCGCCATCAGTGCTAGAAGGGAATGGGGATTGCTTTCTGCTTATATGCAATAACCTCTATCATCATGACTAACTGTGTTCTCGGTGGTTCCTTGATAAGAATATAAATAGGATGTGGATATGAAGGAATACAGGTAGCCCTTGACTTATGACCACAATCCAGCCCAGAATCTCCGTTTGCTAAGCGAGACAGCTATTAAGTGCATTTTGCCAGCTTTCTTGCCACGGTCGTTAAGGGAATCACTGCAGTGGTTAAGTTAATAACACAGTTGCTACGTGAATCTGGCTTCCCCACTGACTTTGCTTGTCAGATGGTCACAAAAGGGGATCACATGATCCTCAGGCACTGCAGCCATCATAAATATGACACCAGTTGCCCAGTATCTGAATTTTGATCAAATGACCACTGGAATGCTACAGCAGTCATATGTGTGAAGAACAGTTATAAGTCAATTTTTTTAATGCTGTTGTAACTTTGAGTGATCACCAAATGAAAGGTTGTAAGTCAAAAACTATCTGTAGCGTATAAAATAATGGTTGGACATTAGAAATTTAATCATCAAGGATGGTGCGCTCTCTTTCAAGGAAAGATTGGGTAATCAATGATTGGGAATGGTTTATTTATGGTTTTTGCATTGAGCAAAGAGTTGAACTAAATAACTTCAGTGACTTTTTCTAACTCTAGGAATTTTTATGTTACACCAATCTACTCCTAATCTCCAATACTTTTTTTTTAATTTCACACTCAGCAATGAGGGTGCTAGAAAATAAACAATTGACACCTTCTTTTTTCTCTCTCATAATATCTTAAGTGCAACATTGCCACTTAAGTAAGTTTAGGTCGGAAAGAAAATGTAATCGGATATAGAAGCTACAGAAGAATAACAGGATTGGAGTCAGAAAGGAATATCGCTCTTAATTAATGGCCTAGGCCAGTTTGAACGACTAATTTTATTTCTTAGTAGACTAAGCTCATTGGTTTCTCCAGTGTCATAAAACAAGTCCTTTAAATATAAGAGACTTTTATCTTTAAGAAATGAGCTGAAACTCCCAATTTCATTTTGAAGAACTCAGACGATCGCTTCTATGGAGACTTCCATAGAATGACATTTCAGCAAGAGGAGATTATGAGTATGACATTCAGAGGAAGAGAAAGGATAAAATAAATTCACCCAAAGAAGCCAGTCTTAACAATTTGTGTTGAGTCAGTCAAAGGGGAAGTGGGTGGATGAAAGTCTCGTTGAAAAGCACGGATATATGTTTTTCTCTGCTTACTCAAGACAGTGACTATGCGTTTTGAAATCAGAAAGTCCTATTTATTTTAAAAATAAAAATAAAATCCCAGGTCACGTTGAATCAAGTTCACAACACAAGACTATGTTGTCAGAATTTCTCTTACAAACACAAATTATCAAGGAGAAATGAAATACCTTCAAAATTAACAGCAAGCAATATAGTAGATAGGTTGTTCTGACCCATGGAAAAATCTCTTGTTTTCAAGGCCTTGCCAATAACGCAATCCTTTATAATAATTCTTGGAATTTATATAGTGGAAATCTATTAGCATGACAGTTAACACGACCACTGCATTTGAAGTACCAATTGCTAGAGTAACCATCTTCTTCATCAAAGAAAAAAGACCACAGCAAGTCTTATTAATAAGATCTTAACAAACTAATTTGATCTATTCTTGAGGATACTAATGTTGTATAGAAGCTTAGGATAGGATAGGGTAGGGTAAGGTAGGATAGAACAGAACAGAATAGAATCTTTTATTTGACCAAAGGACAAATAAATTATTTGACACACAAGGAATTGGTCTTTGGTGCAGAAACTCTCAGTGTACATACAAAACAACAAAATAATCATCATCATAGTAATGATATCAATAAGAGAAGGTAAAAGAAAAAGAGAAGCTTATTAGGGCTCAACAAATTTATTATTTAGACTTATATACCGCTTAACAGTGCTTTACAGTACACTCTAAGCGGTTTACACAGTCAGCATATTGCCCACCAACAATCTGGGTCCTCATTTTATCGACCTCGGAAGGACGGAAGGCTGACTTCACCTTGAGCCCTGTCAGGATCGAACTGCTGAGCTTTTGATGGCTAATGGCAGGTGGCAGTCAGCGGAAATAGCCTGCAGTACAGCTTTTAACCACTGCACCATCCTGGCTTCTTGATCAGTATGAGCAGCCAGCTTAGTTTCATTATTCATTATTACATTTTGCAGGGTGTCAACCAATTATTAAATAGAAAAAAAGAGGAAAGGAATGGGGAAGTCACTAGAAAGCTCTTCCCCAGCCTTAAACTTGATTTTTATTTCCAAGAATGTCTCTGGGTCCTACATGACTTCCAAAGACATGGAAATTTAGGGTATAAAATAAAAATCAATGCTATGCAGTAGCTGGTGCTTTGCTTAGGAAGGGGCCTACGTAAGCCTCTCCCCCCAAAAAAAGTCACAGAGAACCTGCAGGTGCCCCAATAAAGTCTTGTCAAGATAGAGAAGGTGTCAGGGGACAACCCGACCAATTTTAGGAAAAGGGTGTTTTATGACTGAGAATGATGGTAGTCGATTTGTATGCGTGCCTATGAAACATTTTCCAAATTTTAAATGTGTCCACTGAATCAAAAAAAGGTGGGAATTCCTGTGTTAAATGGACAGATCGTGTGATGTGGTATAAGGCAACTGACATTACCCCCCCTTTTTTTTTAATTTGGTCAAGGTTTTATGGAAATAAGGGTAGGTGAGCATTTCTTCTACTTTCTTCTTTGCACTTGATCATTTCAATACCCAGCCGCCAGTCAGTGGGAGGAGGGTCCCACCCCAGGTTCTAGCTACAAGGAAGGTGAATTCACAAGGAACCGGCAAAGGAACTGACTCACCGACCCTGAGCAGTAAACTTTCCCGTATGTTGTGCTGAAAAGAAATAATTGCCTATCTTCTTTTACATTCCTGATCCAAGCAAAGAAAACTTATCTATTAAACAAAGCTGAAAATAGCTACAAACGAGCTGGGACTGAAATTAAGTTCATTGGTGGAACTAGAGCAACATACTAATGAAGTTCAACATGCTGGTTTTACCTTCCTTCCTTCCTTCCTTCCTTCCTTCCTTCCTTCCTTCCTTCCTTCCTTCCTCCCCTCCCTTCTATTCCCCCTTCCCCTTCCTATTTTCCTTCCTTCCTTCTTTCCTTCCTTCCTTCCTTCCTCCTCTTTCTCACTTTCTTTCCTTCCTTCCCTCCATCCCGTTCCTATTTCCCATTCTCTTTCCCTCCTTCCTTCCTTCCTTCCTTCCTTCCTTCCTTCCTTCCTTCCTTCCTTCCTTC
>JANHFO010009751.1:106690-120672 GCA_032468095.1 Pareas carinatus | reverse complement strand
TGAAGCTGTTGGGTAGGGCTACTAGATTTGGGCTGCAAAAATCTGGACAATTGAATGGGTATTGTGAGCAAGATCAGATAGCTCTTTACTAGGAGAGATTATTTTTGCCCTACTATTCTAATAGTAAACAGCAGATTAGTGGTAACAAGCTTTAAGTCATATTTTCTCTCTACATTATTTCTCACGTAATATCTTGCCTGTCTCAAAAGTTTAAGACTGGTGTTGAGTCAGGCTGCCTACTGTGATATACTGAACTCAATAAAAATATTGCAAGATGTTTCTCTTTAAGCTTCCCCCCCTATGATATATCTGTTAGTTCACGTAGTCATTGACTAATAGTGGAATCCTAATTTCCATTGAAAAGCAAGGCGGTTGTTAAGGAAGTCATGCCTGATTTTATGACTCTTTTTTGACATAGTTGTTAAGCAAATTGCTTCAGTCGTGAAGTGAACACAGTCAAGAAGAGAATCTGGCTTCATCCTTTGATGTTGCAGATGGCAAGCACATGACCTCAGCATGCTGCCACTGTGGTAAATACATCCCGTTTGATCATGTTACTGTGGAGATGCTGCATTGGTCATAAGTGCAAGGACTGGTTGTAGATTACTTTGTTCAGCACCATTATAACTTCAAATGACCATTAAACAAATGTTTGTAAGTTGAATACCTGTATTATTTTTGAATTTCTTAAAAAAAAGGGAGGGGAAGCAAGGCAATGTAATTCTTGAGAGTCCTCAAGAATGTTGCACCAGGGCTGGTTCTTCACTTGTGATACTTTGACAACCGAGTGCTAGTTTTGCTAACAACTTGTAAACTGTTATAGCAATTAGTTGCTGAACTCCAAAGTTTTCTGATCTTGTTGTAAACATACAATGCGATGGTGCATAATTACGAGAGAGAGAGAGAGAGAGAGAGAGAGAGAGAGAGAGAGAGAGAGAGAGAGAGAGAATATAGATTTGCTAGGATCATCAAAACATCAACAGCTTTTCTGTCAGTTAATGACATGCATTTTTTTCATAGCAGTCATAATTTTGATAATATACTCTCATAAATTTTACTGTGCTGTCATTGGAGCAGGTGTATAAATTGTAGCAAATAAATGCATAAATAAATAAATCAAAGAAGATGAGAACTGCCTTAAGTAGGAAATAAAAAATGTGAGTATGTGTAAATGTTCTCCAAAACAAGATGTTCTAGGGAGAGTGGCAATATTTGCCAGGAAACCTGCCTGCCTTAGAAAATATAAAGATTATGGTCTTCCTTTCACTTAGTACTGGGATCTGTATTCACCTGCTGGAGGCATGGAGCCCTAAGAATTGTTTGTTACTCATTTTGACAGGTGCATTTGCTGGAAGCTGTTGAGTAAAGGGATAATATCTTTCACGGTTTTTTTGTGGGCTGGGCTTTAAATTGTTGTGAGCATTTTAATTACAGGCTGGGCATGTGATGTTAGGGTGTTGGTTGTGAATGAAAGCTGTCTTTGCACTTAGGCAGTCATTATTAGCAATGAGACTTCTCAGAGGGAACAGTGAAACTGAACTTTTGTTTTCTTGAGGACCAGCAAAGGTAAGTAACTTTATGGTTTGACTTTTCTTTGCCTGTCCCCTCCCAGTTCAGGAACAGAACAGATGGGTCTTCGTTTCTTTAGCTTTGATTCCTTCAGTTCATCCTCTGGGAGATTTCCTCTTCCTTGTTTCTTTGGCTATTCATCTTTCATTATAGGTATTTAAAATCTTTTTCTTAAGCTATTTATTTCATTGCAGAGGGGAACCTGTCTCTTTTGGTAAGGACACGACTTTTAAACTGTGAGTTTACTGTCAGTTCTCAGCTCTGCCATGAATTCATTTAGGGTTTCTTAGACAAGCTTCCCTGCCCTGAACAGTCTTCCTGAACAGACATAAGTCTGTAATGAAGACCATTGTTCAACTATCTTATGTATGCTTTTTGGAATAATTGCATGGATTTTGCAACCTGAAAGTAACCTTGCAATCCTAAGTATTGTTTTCACGATAATCTAAATGGACAGTTGTTATATGACCAATTAAAAGTCAAAGTTCTTTGGAAAAACCCCTTTGTAGGGTTTTTCCCCCAAGAATCTGACCCTTGTTAATGGATAGGCATGCATTTTAGAGTTTTTTTTCAAGTTCAGGCGTGATTTGATTTACTAAACCACTGTGATGCATGCATGTACAAAAGACGTTTCCAGGAAACTAAATGTTGTATATTTCTAGTAATAGACATGATATTTGCTAGGCTTGAGCTGCATAGAAAAGGGTCAGGAATGCAGTGCTGGTTGCAAAATATCTGCTTCAGCTAAGGAACTAGAAGGGAGTGTCTGGGAAAACCGATTTGCCTGAAGCTGTGATAACAGGTATGACTAGAAAAAGATGCCGAGCCAGTAATATGACCAAGTTGGTCCAAATTGAATGAAAAGTATTCTTTCTTTTTAAGAGTTTTCATTGGTTTTAGTTATATTGCCCTCAAGAGTCATATACTTTTGATTAAGAAGAAATGTATCACAACTTCTTTGCTGACTTTGAAAACACTGCTGTTGATGCTAACTTTATTGTCTAGATTTGAAAAAGCAGAAGATACAACAAATAAATTAGGATTTCCTTTGTACAGTAGATTGATGAATATAGGTAATTGCTATAATGACCGAATGAAAAGTTGGAAAGCTTCCTTCTGAAATGATTCTGCAGCAGTGTAGGAATCACCCACCAATTGATATAATCCACAATATAGAAATAGTTTCTTAGGAAACCTCTGCCATGAAGAACAATAAAAGCAGGGGCCTACTTGAGATATTCTGTCTTTTAATTCTTGTGGATTTTTTTAGCATTATCATGGATCGATAATATTGCATAGTTGAATCTGGTAGCAATCAGTGGTGCAGTTATTTCATCAATAATATGAAGCAGATAATATACTTCATTAATAATAAGAAATCTATGTAGATACAGTTTTACTGTGGCACCAGGGCTTCTATGCTATTTTCCTACAAGCCCACTAAAAACACTGCTGGGAGTGTTGAGAAATCATCTCTGTGTACACCATAGTCAAAGGAATGTGCTTAAAGCCAAAGCAAATTAAATGTTGTCTGTAAGAGCCACACAGGAGCTCATTTCTACAAAGTCCCTTTCTCTTTCTCAAAGCATAGAAACAGTATGATGTCACAAAGGAGACTATACGGGAAAATGTTCAGAGCTGGAGGCTCACTTTTTTTTAACTCAGCTGCACAACGTCAAAAACACATTTTCTTTGGATCGAATACTTCTAAATACATAGTTTTAGGCAACTGTTGCCATTCAAGACACTGGAAGATACTTCAGCTTACTATCCCTTGCTATTGTATGATGAGGAGTGTGGGACTACATGCAACTGAATAATTAAGATTGTCTGGGTTTTTTTAGTTAGAACTCTAAATTTGGAAATGCTTTAAACTCTTTTGTCACTCGTTTGCGGGGGGGGTTTGACTGTTTTTCTGATCCATTTATTAAAGTGTTGCCATAGATCAGTGATGGCGAGCCTTTTAGAGGCTTGAGTGCCCAAACGGCAACCCAAAAGCCACTTATTTATCACAAAGTGCCAACATGGCAACACACACACACACCATGGCCATCAGTGATTTCCCCTTACATGAGCTCGCTACAGGCCTTCCAGCGGCCTACCCCAGCTTCTGCGGCCCACTGTAAGCTGTGATCGCCTCCAACCTAGCTCCTCTTTTCTCTCACCTTCGCCAAAGGCTCTGTGCCACATTTGAGCCACCCATCTTTACCTCAGACAAGGGAGGGAGTAAGCACTCCCATTGAGCTGCTGGACAGAGAGGCGGGTGGTGTCAGAAATGTCCTCAGGCGCACATGGAGAAGGGGAGAGGAGCCCCGCATCCCTCTGGCTTTCTAGTAAAGAAATCTATGCTGGGGCAACGACGCGTGTGCCCACAGAGAGGGCTCTGAATGCCACCCATGCCACAGGTTCTCCACAACTGCTCTAGATGCTACAGTTTTATAATACCGCCTCCTTGAATTTTCTAGCAGATGTGTTATTTTTCTAGGCAGTACAAAGCTACCACATCGTCTCTTAATAGAAAGCAGTTGTTAACAAGGTACAGCTGGAAAACCCTTCACAAAATCAGCGCTCCTACAGTGGAACCATACCTGCATTAAATTAAAAGGCAGCTCACTGCACATAACTGCCCATATAAATAAATTTTATTTCCTTATTATTCTCTAAGGAATGAAAAATTGAGGCACGTTTCTTATCACATCAAGTTTGTTATAGGGATGATTTATTTTTTGCTGCTGGTGTGCTTTTGAGCTTGTTTGAAAAAAAACTGCTTGCTTGTTTTGAATCCAGAATATTGGAAGACAACGGCTACGTTCCACATTTTGCCACCAGCTCTGGGTAGCCCACAAGTTGCAATCACAGTTTAGACCAGAATTTCTATTGCTAAGCGACGGGATAGTAGAGTGCGACCACATCACTTAGTAGTGGTGATCCTGTAATCCTGGTTGCCATCATTCACCAAATTCCAGGGTCGGTAGGTGAGGCTGCTTCCTGCCGGCTTACCACAACCATGTCAATGGGGAAGCTGACAGGATATTGCAAGTACCATGCAACTTGCAACTAGGTTAGCAGGCAGCTATGTGGCTGCTGCTGAGTGAGGAAATGGTCAAGAGAGGCATGACGGTGATTGGGAAGGGTGTGTGGGATGTGCAAGGGTTCAAGGGATGCATAACAAGGCTGGGAAATTATGTGTGAGTGGTGCAAGGTGATGCAAAAGTATGCAAGAGAGGTATGGCAAGGGTGAGAGAGGATGCCCAAGGTAGAAGGGAGGTAGAGGAGGATTAGGAAGGTACACAGAAATGTGAGAGAGGGGCAACGAAGCCTGGGGAGGTATGGAAGAAGCATAGCGAATCTCAGGAAAGATGCACAGGGATGTGAGTGGCCAGGATGAATTCAGAGGGGTTGGAAGACAATGCGTGGTTATGGGAGGTTGACCCTATAAACATGCCACCTTCCATGCCAGCTTACCCATTGCATTTCTGGGGAAGCCAGCAGGGAAGATTATAAATGGCGATCACACTGAAGGAATGGTCATAAGTCAAGGATTATTTGTATTAGAGAAATAAATTATTACCCTTCTGAATAGGTAAGGCAGAGCTCTCTCAGTGAGGGCACCTGAACATTGAAACTCCTCCAAAGAAAACCTGTGCTAGTTTTCCTCTCTCTCCTCTGCCTTGAAAGATGGTCATGATTCCTTTCTACTTTTGTGGTCTGTTTACCAGAGTTTTGAATCTAGCCAGTTTAAATATTGTGCATCTGCCTATATAACAGGCTTTGGTCCTATTTTAGCTTCCTTTAAACAGAAGGGTTTCTTTTTTCCCATGGAATATTTTTATTTTCATCATGGCCCATGCTGACAGAAAAGGAGAAGAGACACGTTTTGTTAATTCTTGCCTGCAACTTTCCTTTGGAAGATTCCCTATGCTCTCTAAACCAGTGACCGCCCAACCTTTTTGAACTCGAGGACCACCAAATACATAATTTGAAATTCCCACCAATATGAATTTTTTAAAAAGGCACATAGATTTGTAAAAAATGATCAGGCAACTTTCATTTTATTAATATAAAAGGCACCTATTTAATATAACAAAATTTAAAAAGCATATTTAATTGTGATAAAATCATACATGCTTATTTAATCATAACAGAATCTTTAAAGATTGTTTAATTGTAGCAAAATTATTAGAGTTAGTTTAATTATTACAAAGTAATTGAAGCAAATTGTAAGTATTACATATTTTAGTGTGATATATGTTCCTGCTTGAGAGAGGGAATGAGAGAGACAGAGAGAAAGAAAGCAAGAGAAAGAGAGAATGAAAGAGGGAGGGGGAGGAAGAGAGAGAATGAGAGACAGAGCCACGTACACGCACAGAGAAAGTGAAAGACAGATAGACAGACAGAGAGAGACAGAGACCTACAGAATGAGACAGACTCACATACACACAGAGACAGACAGAAACACACACACAGAGAATGACATACACAGAGAGACAGAGAGAAAGAGACGCAGACCCACACACAGAAAGGAAGAAAGAGACACGGAGAGAGAAACCTGGGAAACCTCAACCGGTGGGGGGGAGACAGAGAGCAGCGCCTTCCCATCCCAGCCGCCAAGTGGAGGAGGCGAGCGGGCGGCTGCAGGTTGGGCGTGACGCTTTGGAGGGGCAGCCAAATGACGCCGCAGAGCTTGACTACGAGGCTCCCAGGCCAGCCAGGACAAGAGGAGCGCAGGTCAGGCTTCTGCCGTCGCCGCTTTGGCCGTGCCCAGAAGCGTCCATTTGCCAGCCAGGCCACCCACCCGCTGCCCCGCCTCCTCCTCTTCCCAGTTCTCTGCGGCTAGGCTGGGAAGGTACTGCTTTCTGTCCCTCCCCAAAATCTGGGTATGCTGCACGGGCTCGGATTAATTCAGCGCTACAGCACGAACGCATCCGGCAGAGCTCCCCATGTCTCAAAAGTCTGCGCCTGAGTCCCTGTCCAGGCCTCTCTGGGAAACCTGCAGGGGGCATTCTGGGATGGAAGGCCAGGCGGGCACTGTGATGTCTGCAAATATTAATTATTAACCTGAGCCCGTGCAGCCTACCCATATTCTCTGGCGGCCCACCAGGGGGCCGGGGCCCACAGGTTGGCGACCACTGGTCTAAACAGATTTTCGAGGTGTGAAGGGAAAAGGGCAAAAATCCCCTAATCGTCTGCTGGTGGAGAATGACTCAGAGGATTCACCAATCCATAGGATCAATGAATGGTATTGCTTGTTTTTTCAGTTTATATAGCCACCTATCTCAACTGCATGACTCTGGGTGGCTTTCAAAATTTTAAACAACTACAAAAAGAGCAACATAGAATATCAGAATCTTAAAACATATAAAACCATATAAGAACTGAATAACGAAGTCTGCAGCCAAGGTCTCAAAAAAGAACAATCTACATTCAACACAACCTCTGTATAGGCTCTATTACACATTCAGATCCACAAGCTCATTGGCTCAACAATATCTTTATGCCTTACAAAAGGCCAGTAGGGTTGGGAGCAATCTGATCCAAGTAGGGTGACATGATAGCTATATTCTAGTATTTAAGGGGCTGACACAAGGAAGAGGGGGTCAACATTTCCCAAAGCACTAGAGGACAGGATAAGAAACAATGGATGGAAACTAATCAAGGAGAGAAGCAACCTGAAATTAAGGAGAAACTTCTTAACAGTGAGGACAATTAACCAGTGGAACAGCTTGCCTTCAGAAGTTGTAGTTGGTTCATCAAGAGCCAGTATGGTGCAGTAGTTAAAAGCAACACTGCAGGCTATTTCTGCTGACTGCCATTAGCCATCAAAGTTCAGCAGTTCGATTCTCACTGGCTCAAGGTTAACTCAGCCTTCCATCCTTCCGAGGTCGGTAAAATGAGGACCCAGATTGTTGGGGGCAAAATGCTGACTGTGTAAACTGCTTAGAGAATACTGTAAAGCACTGTTAAGTGGTATATAAGTCTAAATAATAAATAAATAAATAAACTGCACATATACCACACTGATACATTGCAACTTCCTAGATTCTTGAAAAGAACTTAATGCATATGAAGGCCTACAGCCGCTAAAGGACCAGCAGCTGTGATTTCAAATTGTTATGAACATAATAATAACCAAATCACCATGATTCAGTTGCTTACATCCTTCAACAATACTTGCAGATCTGACTCTGCAAGTTGGCCTGGGGTCCAGTGAGGGAACGCTTATGACCACAATTGAACCCCAAATTTCTGTGAGACATTTGTTAAATGAGTTTTGCCCCATTTTGCGACCTTTGTTGCCACAGTTGTTAAGTAAATCACCACAATTGATAAGTTAGTAACCTGTTTGTTAAGTGAATCTGGCTTCCCCATTGATTTCGCTTGTGAGAAGGTCGCCAAAGATGATCACATGACCTTGGGACACAGCAATGGTCATAGATATGAACTAGTTGCCAAGCATCTGAAGTCTGATCACATGATCATGGGAATGTTGCAAAGGCCATATCTGTGATAAATGGTCATAAGTCGCTTTTTTCAATGCCATTGTAACTTTGAATGGTCACTGAATGAACTGTTGTAATTCGAGGACTACATGTATCACACTGGAGGTGGTTACTAGACTGATAGCAAACTCCACCTTCTCCCTGCGTTCCTTGCTTCCCCCGCTCATTTTTAATCTCATATTACTGTACCTTCATTGTTTATTCCATTTCTTATCTTTATTGTTTCATTACTTTGATACTGTTATATTTACCCTTTTTCATTTCTCCATTTTTACTGTTGTAAGACGCCCAGAGTATAGGTGGCAAATAAATTTAACAAACATAATGTAAATAATGCTTTTAATACCTTAGGACAACATCTGTCTATTCCATGTGTTTGGGAAGAATTCAATAGGTAGATAAAAAATGCCAAAACCAGTCTAAACATCTGGCTGACTGTGCAACAAACCACAATATGTTGTTAAACTTATATGCTGCCTGACTGTCAACACTCAGGATGTTTCAAAATATTCCTGGTGGATTTGAACTATGTCCAACATAAATTTTTTAATTACTATGCTATTTTAACTCTAACCCCCGCCCCCCGGTGCCAGATTATGACTTTGACAAAAAAAGAATAGAAAAGTAGAAAAATTATATTTTTCTATGGGAATCAACTTCTTACCATAAGCTTTACCTAAATTTTATATCATATTTATTAATGGAAAATACTTGCCTAATTGCCCATTTAAAAGTAACTTGCATGCAATTTCGCCCTTTCTTTCTACTGATTATTGCATTAAAATTCCTTGTTTGCTCATGGATCAAAATATTAAGGCTGAAGAAACAGCCCAGATAACCCTGTACGTGGATTGTACTATCTCATACTCTTACATCTCAAACAACTAATCTCTAGTTTATGTGGATTTAATTAAATACTGCCATTTTGGTGTTCAGAATATCAGATTAGAAGTTGAAGGCACATTTGTTAAAGAATTATATTGAGACTAAAGGAACACAGTTCAAAAGCTTGGGCATTCTAATTACGGTACAAATCATATCCAAAAATGGTTGAAGTAGTTTTACATAATAGCACATATTGCAAATTTAAACAGATGACAGAGTGCATACAATAAATCCAATTAATGAGCCCCTCTCTAGAAGTAAGGGGGCCATAATTTGTATTCCCCAAGTTACAATTTTTTTAATGTAGCACATATATACAACATTTTAATGAGCATCTCTAGGAAGACTGTACACAACATATACTGCATTAGAGCTGTCTATCAAAAAAGGTGGAATGGAACTCATTTATGTAATTATCACAGGCCACTTGTCTTGGTACAAGGCTAATTAAACGGAAGGAAGAAGATCATAATACAGTAATCTTCTGTATGAGATTTAGTTATAAAGCCAGCTACTATTAATGCTAAAATAATTATCTACTTTATTCAGCCAACAATTCAGCTAACTTTACTCATGATTAATTCCAAAAGAAAATAATGGATGAAATTTATATTAGTTAATATTTCCAATGGCTTCAGTATCTCAAATGACTAGCTGTAGTTTGTTAGAGACAATGATGTCACTCTTCCATTTATACTCCATAAATAAATAATGAAGTCCTGTTCTTATCCTGGACTTAACTTTTCTAAACGTTGTTCATTTACGCAGTACATTGGATCATATGAACCAAATATAAAGGGAAAATACTCATTTTTATTGTTCCCTAAATTTATACTTAAAATCTAGCTTCACATATGGCATAAGACTCTGATAAATAATGATATAATAGGTTTTAATAGTTTATTTTTCAAAAAGATGCAGAACACCTAAGATAACAGGAAAGACCGCTGATTTTGGCTGTAAACAACTTGCTGGTTGAATCTGATTGAGCCTATATATCACAAAAATAAAAATATGAACTCATTTGAGTGGAGATCAAGACCTGTTGATTTGTTGACATGTTCATTTCATTTTTTTAGCATTTTATTTGCCATTGCCAACTTCTGGAATATTTTCAACTTTCTAGTTCATATTACAAACCATGTATATCCTAGGAGGTTTCTAACCAAATATTTGCTTGTTCCTGCTTAGTTTTGTGATATTCGCCAAGATTGGCAATGTGCTGTCACCTATTTGAGTATATATCATGTTTACAATATTCTTAGAGGTAGTCCTTGGCCTAAGACCACAATTGAGCCCAAAATTGTTAAGTGAGACATTTGTTAAGTGAGTTGTGTCCCATTTTCTGACCTTTCTTGCAACAGTTAAGTGATCACTTTAGTCGTAAAGTTAGTAACACAGCTATGGTGTTGTGTTCCTGCAATACCGTCTATTTTATAGCTGAAACCATATTAAGTTACAATGGTTTGTTTTTTCTTTTGAACATGACTGTTATGAAATTCAGAAGGAATATAATTTTCATTAAAAAAAACCAATCGTTGGCGGATTGTTGTGACAAATGCGTTTTATTTTCAGTTGGTTAGAGATTATTCCTTCAGTATCAGGACTTTTGGTTAGAACAGTTTTGTGTTGTCACATCCTGTGATGAAGAAACAAGGAGTTTATAGATTCAAAGAGCATTTTTTCCTTCTCTTCATGCTAGAATATTTTGAGTTTTTGAAATGTTATGATTATCACATCACATAAATACAAAATTAGTAATGGAGCAAGTCATATTTTTGAGAATGTTAAAGAAGTGGGATGTTTTTGCATTGTTTGGTTGATCACTTTTCTGGTACAAAATAAAACAAAAATAAAACACCACTACTAGATGAAGGCAGATATAATGATATAGAAGAAAAGGGTGCTGTTATTTTATTTATTTATTTATTTATTTATTTATTTATTTATTTATTTATTAAATTTATATACTGCCCTTCTCCCGAAGGACTCAGGGCGGTGTACAAAAAATTTTCAAAATTTTTTACAATTTTCCAGTTGTTCATCATTAACTTCAGGGCTGAATCAAAATGTACAATTATTCTTTGTCAAAAGTGCACCGCATTGAGCAGTGCCAAATATACTGTATTTTTATTGCATGTTCTCACCAATTTGCTACCTCCTCTTGTTCTCATTGATGTTATCACATGCTAGATCTGACTGAACATATTGCATTGTGGCATCATGCCATTTAGGACATGATGTTAATTAGATGGAGGTCACTCATGTAATATTTCTTTCATTTTCTTTCATTATCATTATGACTGTAGGCAATGTGCAATCAAACATCTCCTATTTACAAATAAAAATACAATGCAATGGCCTTTCTAAAAAAAGGAGGATGGTGGCAGGGAAATAATTGCATAACATGTAGGACCAAGAGAATGTCTCTAAATTTCTTCAAAGTTTAAGGAAACATCCCCTCCTGAAATAAAGTATTGATTACCTCCCAAATCCAGGTAACACACTAATTCCTGGCCTCTGCAGAACCCCAAAGAGCAAGGGGCATATTAATATATATATATATATATATATATACTTCATTGGAATCCGCATACCAAAAGGAGTCCCAGGAAACATGGCAAGACATTACTCCAGTCTTCATACAGTCTGAAAATCAAGCTTTGCTAAATCTGAGTGACTTTTGTGCAACACACCTGCCAGGAAAAAGGTCTAAAGCAATTCCAATAGGGGTTACCCTCTGCCCCTCATTCCCCTCAAAAAAGACTTCTGGCCAAAAACCTGTATAAAGAAGGAAGAGAAGAATATTTCATTTACTGCCACAGTTAAGGCTTGAACTTTCGCTCATACCTATGCTTAATCTGATTCACTGCTAGCATCTCCCACTGGTATTCCAGGTGTTGTTTCTCTCACTTCATTACCTGGACTGCTCAGTAAACAAAGGAACCAGCTGAAGTTGGCAAACAGATTTGGGAGTGATTGATTCAAGAGTGTGTCCTGCTTCCTGTAGCTAACCAGGCGATTCGTAGAACCCCCTGGCAGGTTGTTGGTGTTGTGTCTGAGGTCAAGCATGTGCATGCCTGGTAGGCAAATGGGATTTACTATAGAGAGGCAAATATAGGTAGTGCCAGACAAAGCATGAAGTGCATGGCGATATAATTCCGAAACAGTTCCCAAGTTCTTAAGAGATGATCTGGGTGAGCTTCCTGGTAGTCAGACTCTGGACAAGCAAAGAGACAAATAGTGTCTCAATACACAAATAGTGTATTGCAGCATGATTGTCAGTCAATCTGGATTCCAAAGAAGCAGAGTTTCCACTAGTAAGATTTACAGGAAGCAAATGCATAGAATGTTGTTTCAAAAAAAAAAGTTGATGGGTAGTGATGGTTTTTAAATAGAGCTTGCCACCTATGCATGTAATCAAAGATAGGGATGCCCTTGGTGGGCGAGAAGCTGTGCAGGATGCCTTTTGTCCTATTTAGCAATCTTGGTGACATGCTCCTGGGATAGATATTGGATTTGATCCCTCATCACCTGATGCCCCAAGTTCCTTGGATGCTCCTTGTCAGCCTCTAGAACAGTGTTTCCCAGGTCTTCCTGGTATTTGAAGCATCAGGAGCAGCATCTTCTAGTTCAGCTCCTTCCACATCTGAGCTGATTGAGGCAACTGGGAAATTCCACAAGCAGTTGCTAGAATTCTTCTCGATCCATAAAGCATCTGGAGTGGACCTTTCTACTCAGCCTGCTTATTCCTTGGATGACAAGGGGCAGATAATTTAAACCAGAAGTGCTCGACCTTGGCATAGTGCTAGATTTTGCCCTCCATATCCAGATCACTAAACAATTGTTCTGAGTCAAACACAAGGCTGCTTATATATTTGAAGCCTGAAATTACCAAGGATTAACTCATGGTTGGTACGGAGGCCATGAACTCCTGAATTCTCCTAAACCCAACACCTGAAACAAGGAGACTGAAGCCACCTAACACTGGCTGGCAAAGAGATACACCAACAGGATTCTCAGTTTTTTCCTTTGATCCAGCTTAACAAATAGGCACTCATGCCCAGTCAGGAACAAATGCCCTGGTGGCAGAAAATTATTTTCAGTGCCATCCCAACTTCCTAGTTTTGGCACTGAGGCTGAAGAAGTATCAAAACCTGGGAAAGCAGATTTATGGGAGAACAATATTAGGATCCTTACCCTATCAGGTATTAGTAATGCATGCCAGATCTACCAGCTGTCTGCACTTTACAACAAGACATGATGAATGTTACGTACTTTAAGACTATGAATGTATCTTATGCCTATATACTTAATTGATTATGCCTACATGTTTTATTTATGTATTTATTTAGTCAAGTATACATAAGGGAAAAAAACAAGTATACGTAAAAACATACTATATAAACATATAAATGAGTACAAATAAATGGGGACATTAGGATAAGGACGGTAGGTGCACCCCTTTTACTGACCTCTTAGAAATGGAGTGAGGTCCACTGTAGACAGTTTAAGGTTAAATTTTGGGGAGTTTGAGGATGTAACAACATTATCAGATACTGAGTTCCAGAAATTGAACACTGTTACCGAAGTCATATTTTCTGCAATCAAGTCTGGACCGGTTCACTTTGAGTTTATATCTCTTGTTAGCTCGTGTATTATTGTGGTTGAAACTGAAGTGTTCATTCATAGGTAGAACATTGTAACAGACAATTTTATGTACTAAGCTTAGGTCAGACCATAGGCAGCATAGCTCCAGGCTTTCTAGGTCCAGAATTTCAAGCTTGGTGGCATAAGATATTCTATTGCAGACTGAGGAATGGAGTACTCTTCTAGCAAAATAACTCTGGGCTTGCTCAATTGTATTAATGTTTGTTAGACAGTATGTATTCCAGGCAGATGAGCTGTATTCGAGAAATGGTCTGGCGAAGATTTTATATGCCCTGGTTTGTATATATATTGTGTTAGATATTTTTGTGCTGGCACATAAATAAATTCAAGGAAGACTAGGATAGATCTATTTCGAGC
>JANHFO010009751.1:70151-89539 GCA_032468095.1 Pareas carinatus | reverse complement strand
CTGTAAGCCGCCCTGAGTCCTTCGGGAGAAGGGCGGGGTATAAATAAAATTATTTATTTATTTATTTATTTATAGAGTAATAATAGAGTTGGAAGGGGCCTCCAAGGTCTCTTCCAACTCTGTTATTCTATGTTCTTCTTTTTAAGAGTGTGGATAGAAATTTAAACTATTGCAAGATATGAGACAGTCTTTGGTTCCAGAAAAATTAGCAGGTTACATTAAAAAAGTAGCTTTATGAATTTGTCCTCTTGACAGGGAACATGGCATGCAAAAGAAATTTGAAAGCTAATACAGTATGTGTTTGTCCTTTGAATCAAGTTAACATGTATTACAGCTTTGGAATACTTTCAGCTGGTTTGATTAGTCAAGGACCGAAGTTTCAAGCATAGGAGTAGTGTTTCATAATGAAGGCTGTAGTACTGAGAACTTGTGACTCTTGTAGATTTCAAAACACCTGAAGACTTTTTGAATATATTTACAAACTCTCACAGTAGAAGAGTTTCTCATCTGTATAGTGCACTTCCTTAGAAATTGGTAAAAGGTACATACCTTGTTTTGTTGTGTTTGAATATTACCTCTACGCTCCTAAGCTTTAAATCTAAAAGGGTTTGGTTCTGGTTAAGCCATTACTTAATAATAATATTACAGCTAAAATTATGAAGTTTGCATGATTTATTTTATTAGCTGTTTTATTTTCCTCTAGCAAAGCTAGATTCCAAAGAATTCTGTGCTTCATTTGTGACCATCCTAATATTAATTATCAGTATAGAGATAGGAAATTATATTATTTCATTTGACATCTGATTTGTTGCTCTGGAGTAAGCATGCAAGGAAATTATTGTGTTGTCAGCTAGTAATAGTTTCCTGTACAATAAATTGTTCACAAAGAGGCGCTATACTTTTTTCCTAATTCATATTTGTCATACTATTTTCATGCTATCATTAGCTGAATTGATCTAAATTAACTGTCTAAAGAGTATTATTATTTGCAGTATCTGACTTGTACAAATATGTATTGATGGCAATCATAACAAACAGGAAATGCTAAGGAACGTGTGGGTTGATTCCACCGGTTTCCTTCAACAGGGTAATGAATCTTCAGTATTTAATGCAACGTAGTGCTCAGAGAACTAAGGCAAACATAAATCAACATTGAACTCTAAATTGTTCTCTTTTTTTAATTAAAGTATTTTAATATTCATTTAAAATATAGCCACTTTAAAATCCTATATCTGGTTGGTCAAGCAGAATAAAGAAATCTTAATTTATTATATATAACACTGTCCTCCTAGAGTTAAGCTCCCTTACGTCTCTTCAAGATGAAAAGCTTTGTATTGTTCTGATGGATCTGCTCTGTATCTTATGAGCAACATTCAGATGTCAGCATTTTATGATAGAGATTATTAGGAAGCTCCAGAACTGGTTACAAAGAATAGATATTGCTAATTTTGCATTCCCATTAAGAAATTCATTTTAGGATTACTTTTTAAAATAAGTGGAACAATGGTTTTTTCAGATGCACTTATGATTTTTCCCTCCAGTAAAATCAATTAGTGGCAAAAGCTCTTCTAACACTTTCCCGATCCTTAACTTTCTTCTCTTATACTTTGAGAGTTGACACATTGTAAATCAAAGTCTGTTTACATGAGACATAACAGTTAAACTATTTTAAAATGAGTTTGCAGTCATGTGCAGGATACACAACAGATTTAATTTCTATTCGGTGAAATCTTTGACATAGTCTTTGAATTCAATACCAATTTAAAATTCAAAATGATTCAAATTTGAACTGCTTCATATTCCCCTAGAAAGAGTAACCCATTGCTTTATAATAACATAGCTAAAATTATAATGTTGGCATGATTTATTTTATTTTAGCTTAGTTGTCTTACTTTGCTCTAACTCTATGCAAAATTATTTTCCCAAGTGATTCCTTTATAGTGGAAAATAGTGGAAACTATTTTGTATCTAAGTAGGAAATTAAGTAAAAGGATGATAGCAGCAGAATGTGTTCTTGTTCTAGAAATAAGTTATAAATGTAGCAGTTATTTTCTTTTCCCCCAAGCTTAAGTTAATAACTTGATTTCTGGGTAGTACAGTAGTTTTTAAATATCTTGTAATACATGGGGATGTGTACCCCAGATGTTCAATCAATTTGATCTCCTTCAATTGCTTTACAAACAAATCTGAAATTTAATGGGCTTTTTTTTCTTATTTGCTACATCAATCCCACAGAGAAGTGATATGAAAACAGTAAAATGAGATTTTGCAATTTGAGTAATATTTATCACCCATAAGCCTTTAGTTCAAGTATCACCATAAATTTATAGTGACTCAAAATGTTTAGTTAGTGAGTAATCAACAAAACATGAGGTCAAAATTTTCGGTTACTGCCCTAGGGCTTCATTACAAGTTCAACAGCCTGATTAACACTTCCCTTTTTATCAACTTTAGAAATATTAAGCATTTTAGTGAATATCTTTAGCAAATATCACTGGATAACATTTCTAATATTAATGGTAAAAGTTAAGAAATATAATTGTTGCTAAGCCATTGTTCTGGGTTGGTTGTTGTTTTTTCTTCTGAGTTCAACACTTTAATTTCAATATGGAAATATTGAGTGTAGAGGAGATTCAGGCAATCTTTCTGCAGCTCAGAGCTCCATTCTATTGCTATTTACTTTTGTGCGGGAAACAGGTCTTTAATATTAACTTGAGGGACCAAGGTCTAAAATTTGTCTCATTTCCTAACGCTTCTTTTCTTTAGTGTAGTAGATGTATTTTACAACTTCATTAAGGTTTCATGCATTTTCTGCTGAAAATCAGTGGGAGCTTATGTCACTGCCAACTGGAGGCCTGCTGGTTTTGATGGAGTGGGAAAAAACACACATGGGAGACAATTTGCAGCCCATCAGCTGATTGTTGCTGATATGGAAGGAGTTATGTTGTATAATTATGAAGAGTTAGACTCCTCTGAATCAAATTCTTTCATGCTACCTATTGTAACAAATAAAGTTTCAAGGAAAAAGTATAAGTGAAAGCCAACTACAAGGTTTGTTGGATTGAACATGTACCTTACAGATGACTTTTAATTCTTATTGAAATCCCTGACTTTATTTTAAAAAACCCTAAACAGTACTCTTCTTGAGCGGGTTATGCTAAATCTTCTGTGTCACTCTTCCTTTGATTAATTGCTGTTTTTTAAATCTGTTTTAAACATCATATGTTACCCAAGGTCCTTTTAAATTGGGCAGTCCTGCGGATTATATAAATAAAGTAATGATCAAGACATGAGTTACTGTCACAAGAACATCTGTATCCAGTCATAATTGATATACCAGCCAAAGCTGAGTCAAGACCTTGGCTTCTGTCTCTTGCTTAAGGAAGATTTCTGGAGAGCTTCATAGTCAAGACCCACCTCTTTTGGAGTCAACACAAAGAGAATCACTATCAGGAGCAATGTCGGAATGCTTAAATGTTTACTTACAAACAGCAAGTCTGGTTTGCCCCATCCAAAACCTCAAATCCTCAAAGTACCAGTTCAGGATTTCCACAGCCTCCCTGGAGTGGGGTGATGTATAGCGAGCAGAAAGGTCATTGCAATCTTATTTCTTTCTCTTACATAAATCAGTAGCTTTCTTTCCATTGAAATGTTGCTATAGGCAATGCATCTGTTTTAATCATCTTTAAATTTTGGAATCATCATCTTGCTTTTAACATAATGCATAATTTTATTTTTACAAATGTTGATGCTAGCTTATGTACTGTTGCTGAATATCGGCATAATAGAAACTATTATGGATATGGTGGCAAAAAGGAATGTTTGAATATATCTAATTCACATCCAATTTACACAATTTTTGAGTGAATTTTGGTTGGAAGATATATAGCATACATGGCATATGACATCAGTTCCCAGAAGAATTATTGAGCTGAAAATAAACTGTGTGATTATTATATAAATCTTATTCCGATTGCTAAAGAGATAATATATCATAAAAATTCTGACTGGCTAGTTTAGTGTCTGTGCTAATTTTGAACTGAAAGATCTAAAATGCATAGATTGTGTAGAATCTATTTTTTTCAACAAAAAACGAGTCATTCTTCACTTTACAGTTGAGTTCCAAAAATTGAATAATCTTTGAAGGAATTAGAAGAGGCTAAGGAGAACTGGGGGGAATTAATGAAGCTGTATTTTATCCTGCCTTTGGATTGGCCAGATGAGTTATTTTCATTTTTAAGCATTTGTTAAATTACTTTGTCTTCTGAACCCAATTGCCTTCAGTCATGATGTCATGATAATATTACAATTACTAGACTGGAGAAAAATATCTAAACAAAAAAAATGGAATTAATTTTTACAGTTCAAGTTAGTGATTGGTACTTAAATGGTAACAAAATGCAAACTTTTTCTATTTTATGAGGTTACTGTTTTTCCTCCTGAAAAGGCTTTTTGAAAGATAATTATTTTTATTTACTTATAAGTAAGTGTGGTTATGATGCAGTCATCAGTTGGCTATCATCTCCTTGTGCCTGCAGGTGAAAAAAATGTTTCTTCCAGGTCATGTTTAAGCAGGCAAACACCTTGGATTGGATTCAGTTTCAATTCATGTAAAATTAATTGCTGATTTTAGATTATCAGATTTCACAGCTGGTTGGTGCTTAATTTGCCATGTTGGGTCATGCAAACTCCAAGTGGAGCTGTTGCTGTCTGATTATTTATTTATATTTGTTTAATGGTCACGTCTGTATTGAATTGGTCTGCAGAAGATTGAAACGATGATAAAAGGACAATGGATATGTAGAGTGCAAAGATTAGCCAGTAGTGCATATTTTTTCTTGCTGGATGATGATTTCTGGGCTGCTTGAAGAAGTTTCATCTTCAGTATGCATGCATTGCTGTATGAAATAAGATGTTCTTAGGACAAATGCAATGCATGTTTTTACATTATACGATTTATGAGTCACTAAACAATAGTTGAGTTATTTTTTTGGTTTCTTGTACATTTTAATTACTAATAAGATAATAAGCGAGGCATTGATGATTTACAAAACAAGACTTTTTTTCTGAAATAAGTCTTACTTGCAAAAACTATAGCTGTCTAGGAGTTTAGCCTTTAAACTCTAATGTTCTCAAAGGACGCTTGATTGAAAGAACCTTTTACCATCCCAGAAGACAGCAATTCTTGTGAGTGCCATTGCCAAGAGAATCCCTTGGCTGTGTCTTTGTAGACATAGCAGGAATCAAATTCAACTGATAGTTATCGTTTATCATATTATTTTAAGTCTCAAAACAGCCTGGCTCAACAACCTCACATCTACATAATAAATGTTGGCCAAAGAGCAAACATGGAGATTATTGAAGAACAAGTTTGTGTTAATAATGATATTGGTGATAAGCAAACTAATTTATGATGATTATTCATAGTTATTCTTTGGAAACCTATCAGACAGAAAGGTAGAAATCTAGGAAATCATGTTGGGGTTGGATTTGTTGTTTAGAGGGGGGGTTCTCCATTTTCTTCTATAACGAGCACTGTCCCAGAACTAAGCTTGAATGGTGGAGTGAGAACCTGAAAACTGAAGAAATTTATTCAAAAGCTGATGCTATGGTTTGTGGAGGGTTTTCATGTATAATGGCTTGAAGATGATATATGCATAAGGAAAAGTAGAGAAGTGCAAAGGGGCAGACAAAACAAAGCCATCTGGTGATGATACTGGAGAGATATGAGACACGTAGCAGAAAACAGTGTTGTCCTTTTGGCGTGCAGTATATGGCTATAATTTGTAAAGGCCATTGTTCATGATATATGGTGTTGGCATCTGTAATTCAGGCAGGTTAGACTCCCATTCCCATTAATAGAAAAGATTGCCTTCAATTTATTTATTTATTATTTAGACTTATATACCGCTTACCAGTGCTTTACAGTTCTCTCTAAGCGGTTTACACACTCAGCATATTGCCCCCAACAATCTGGTTCCTCTAGGTAATATTTGACATGGGGCGGTTGGTATATAATCCCTAGACTTTTTTAGCTTGGAAATCTTTTGCATTCTTTTCTTGAGTGCCCAGTGATCTCTATAATTGTGCATGGTAATGAAAGATGCTTCATTGCATCTATCTACAAATGTTTGGTTCCTTGTGGAAGTGGACATTTTTTCTACAATATTCCATTGAGTTTATGCAGAATTGAGGAGAGCTTTCATCTCTGTTCTGTTGCTCTCTCATGTACATGAAAATATTAAAGCTGACATAACTAGGAATACTGTCTTTCGGACTTTCCGTGCACATTACCCAGAGTATTATTTCCAGTGGTTCTACAATGACCTTTCTAAATTGGGGTTCTGTGAGATACCATGATTGGGAGGGGGAATCATTTTTGAGCTTTTTTGAGATCATTTATTCAGATTGTATTGTCATCAGTATGCTGATGATACTCAGCTTAACATCTTGGCCAGTGATGGAGAGGTTGGTGAGGTCCTATCCCAGTACCTTGAGTTGTGAGGGTCTAAATGGGAGGGAAAAGGCTAGAATTGAGGTCTCATCAATACAGAGGTAGTATTTATCCATTAGGGTATTGGGGAGCTCCATTGGTATCTCTTGATGCTTTTGTCTCCACTTACAATGTGTTCTACATGAACCTGTCTTTAAAGATCACCCAGAAGCTTCATTTGATCCAAAATTCAGTGACCTGTCTATTGACTGACACTCAGTTGTAGGAACAAATACATCTGAACCACAGGACAAGTATTGGTTTTCTGTTGGCTTCTGGATGCAATTAAAAACACTAGAGTTAACCTACAAAGCCGTCTTTGGGTTGTCAGCAAGCTCAGGATCACATGTATCTATTAAAATCAACCTGATAGTAGAAATACCAGTTCTATGAAATGACCTTCCTTTGAAAAGTAGAGTAACCCTAACTTTAGCCTCTCTCCAGTAACAGGTGTATCAGGGATTTATTTGCTTTTTCTAGTTTTGGAGCTTCTGGTTTTGTATGCCTTTAAGTGGACCATGCATGTTTTAATGATTTTTTTTAAATTTCCATGAAAGCAGTATATTGCTGTAGAAACAAAATAAATAAATATCCAGATAGAATCCAGTTTGCTCCTTTTCCACTTAGACTGTTTGTGGTTGTCTTTACGAATTTTGCATACTTCATTTTTTATGGCATGGAACTTCAGAAGCATACATGAAGTATCTGGTTGTCCTCTACTTACAAGGAATATTCTATTTCCAATTTAAGCTGGTTTATCTAACACTTGTACTTTGGCTCAATTTGCTCTGTTAGTTCTAAGCTCTGAGTACAGAGGAGAACTCTTCATTCCATGTGAAACTCTTCTTTAGTGCACACATACATGGACATTAACAATTAGTGTACAGAAACATGTAGTATACACGTATACTTGCATATATCTACTTAAGCACATATTTGCTCTATTAATTAACAAAATCTTTCTTTAAAAATTAAGCCTTATGTCAAGATATAGGTGGTGATCTTATCGAGCATTCATTCAGTACAATTTATTTTGCGAGCAAGTTCATTAGATCAACTTCAACTGCTAAAACCCACAGT
This sequence comes from Pareas carinatus, assembly GCA_032468095.1. NCBI lineage: Eukaryota > Metazoa > Chordata > Lepidosauria > Squamata > Pareidae > Pareas > Pareas carinatus. The sequence continues at coordinate 81,966 of JANHFO010009751.1, read as the reverse complement.
TAAGTTCCTTGTTCTACAGAAAATTTAAAAACAAAGTATTTTGTTGTACTTCACTATTTATAGTTTTTCTTTCTAGGAGGATTCTAGTTTCTAGATAGATTGCTCCCAATATTTGATTGTGATATTATGACAGTGTTGGTTTTAATGTGTGTGTTTTTTTAAAAAAAACATTGGGAAATGCCCGAGAGACTTATGAGAACAGAATTTTCAAAGCCATTATAAGAGAAACTAAAAAGAGGCTGTCAAACAAAATCAGTTCTGTGAAGGAGTTCATAAATACATCGGGATGTGAGTTTATGTGTATTTAGGACACAGACATCAAAGGAAAGGGAGGGACTTACTCAAAACTTACTAGATTTATGAACTCAAGGGTTAACTCTTGAGACTCTGTTCCAGGAAGTTGCAGGCACTATGTACACTGACAGTTTACTTTTGTTTTCTGGCATGGAGAAATGGCCACAGCACTCTTCTAAACAAAAGCACAGTATTAAACCAACGTACCAAGTGAGGACAGAGCCATCCCTGTTCAGGGTCATCCTGTAGTTGTAAGTAATAGCAGCTAATAGATTTAACCAGCTTTCAGAATTGAAAATATTAATTTTCTTGTATCTTGAGTGGAAGAAATGAACAGGTGGAAAGGAAGTTTATTGAAGTTCCTTACTCATTTAAGGAATATTGTTTGTTTGGTGCTTCACTGTTAGTTTAAAACCTCTCTTTCTCCAAACTACCTGGGTCCAGAGTTCTATTGTGACCTGAAACCAAGGAGCAGGTAGCATGTGATTCACTGGAATGTACTTCGTCAACATTCCTAACCACAAGGGAACTAACAGGAGTGTTGGATTAAAGTCTTTGGGAGTTTCAGTTCCTTTGTAGTGAAGAAGAACAATGAGGGGATCAAGGTTGAGTTATGTGAAACCTGGAGGAGGTCAGTGAACCAGAAATAGGTATGTGGAATCATTTAAATATGCTTCTTTTTGTCCATGAAAGTAGTGCTCAAATGAATCAGTATGTGAGCTGACATGCAGGGCTGTCTCCCTTTCAGCTCTTCTTGCTTTCTAGCTGGAGACTTTCTTTTCGAGGTAGGGAGACCTGGATTCAGTGACATATTTATAAAGATTGGAACAGCAGAAAACATGCTCTGCCACTCAGAACATTATGAACTCCTTCTGTACTACAGGTAGTATAGGAGAAATACATTTACCCTGAGAAGGAAACTTGACTAGTTATGCTATATTGATTAAAATTAAATAAACAATTCAACTGAACAATTCACAGCGTAATGCTACTGATTCTAATTCTGGAACCTGTATGGGATCTCCCCTGCCACTGAGGCAGAAAATTATAAACAAAATTACTTCTCTACTTCTTGGTCACTTTTCTCATAAGAGAAGTGGAAAGTTCCGCATTTTACTGAAATGTTTGAGATATCACTCGGAAATGAGGATGTAGAAGACGTGCAGAATAATATATGACTTTCAGATTACAGTTTGAGAAGGAAAAAAATGTTGGAACAAGTCTCTAAGTTTGAAGTGGGATACACTGTTTAATTACCGTAGATTCTCAGTGATCTCCAGAATATATATTACTACATAATAGTGGTAATATTTTGTAGGGGTTGATAGGCTACTTAAGTCGATAACTTTCAGGCTTACTGAATTATCTACAAACTGATTTTTGAACTGGAAAATATCCTCTGTAGTCCCAAAGAAACCTCCCACCAACCCATTTGCCTACATGTTATATTTTTAATGTTCTGATTAACTGAATACTTGTCTGATTAATGATTTAGTTAAAGTTCATTTTGAAGATGAAGCCATCTAAGATGGTTGATACAATAAATGATGAAATGACAAAACGTTGTAAAGATAGATGTAAACTGCAGACCTAACCTTTCTGCTTCATCCGTCTCTACTAAATCACTAGTTTGAATGTTTCCTTTCATCTCAAATACTAATTCTTATGAGGAATAATTATTGTTAGGTAGATCTGTCAGCCCGCAATAGACCCAATCTAGGTTATGCCATGGAACATTGCTATTGCAAGTGTTACTCCTTTCAAAGTCAAATAGCCTGACTCTTAAATGGACTGAATGAACAAACTTTATTACAAGATCCAATCTGAGTCACTTACCGTGACCAAAGGTTGGTTCTTTCAAGTTTTTGGCTTCATACTGAAGCCTATCTTCAGGGAACTTCTATCTCTCTCTCTCTCTCTCTCTCTCCAGGATACATACACTGGGCACCAACAACATCCTAATTAACAACTAAAAGCTCCAAACAGCCAGAAAACATATAAATACAGCGCGTAAAACAGCCCAGTGGATATATTCTGAGGAAAGAGAAGTTCCCTGATGATGGGCTTCAGTATAAGCCCGAAAGCTTGGAAGAAGAAACTTTTGGTCCCCGTGACTGACTCAGAGTGGGTCCTGCAACAAACTTTATTAGTTGGAAGTAGAGTTCTTAAATTTATCATAGGTCATCTACATAGTAAATTTAATGCTTTGAGTAGCCTTAATGCCATAGTTGTCAGCATCTGTTTCATTAGTGTATGGTTTCTCTCCCTTAAACAAAGGTGGTATTGCACAGTATAAGCTACTGCTTTGAGACTTACTTTAATTCTAGTAGTTAACTCCAAATATGCAGTCAACATCTGGTGTGCTTTCCCCTAACAAAAAAGTAACTATCCTAATCAGATAGTAGCCGGAATTATACTTATCATACATTAGTAGCCTCCACCATATTTACCAATATTTTAGAAGCATTCCATTAGGAGAGAAGAGTGACTTAGTTGTGTAACTACTAAACTTACATGCAAGAGATTAAGGTTTAGACACCTCTAGGCAGATCTGGAGAAGTCCTTGAAACCGTGGAAGTTTGCTGTCAATCATTGAAGGCAGTATTAAGCAAGATGGATCAAAGGTTGACTTGGAAGAAGGCATTTCCAAGTTTCCACAAAATAAGCAAATGCACAGTCTTTGTCAAATCAACTGAAAATTTCAGATTTTATAAACTTTGCTGCAAGTAGCACTCTTAGTGGATATGGAGTGTAACTGCTTATTGCTAAAGATAATAAGTGCTTATTTTTCTCTATTAATATTCCCTCCAAGATTACTTTGAATGAATCAAAAGCTAAAGCTAGTTTTTTTGCATAGAAGATGAAAAAGGCACATCAAAACTGCAAGTAGGGACCCACTCTGAGCCCAGCAATCACACGTGATCACAATCTGTCTTGAATGCTGCAAGTTTTCAGCTGCAGTAACAGTGAATGAAAAGAATGTTGAGTTATGAATCTGAGATATGCTCATTCATCCCCCGCACTAAAAGCAACAACCAAGTGTGGAATACTTGGCATTACACAGACAGAGTCACTTGGCAAGTATTTGAGAAGGGAGCTACTAACAATTCTCAAGAGCAGGGCTTATTTTTAGGCTAAAGTCAGCCTAAAATAAACTGGGACTCTGAAGGACTGCTCTGATAAACACAGCGTTAAAAGCTGAGACAGGAAATAGGGGGTCTTGGGGGGTAATGACTTCCAGCCACTCTTGAAACAGAAAGCTAGAGAAGGCATTACTTGAAAATAGTTTCTCTATGACAGCCTGGCAATTTTTAGCTTGTTACTTTACCATCAAAGCGAGAACGCTCTCGCTGGAGACTTCCATTGCGCTTACAGAAGCTTCCGTCCTTTTTCTGTTCTTTCTCAGTCTATTTGGCTTTAGGTACTGTATCTTTTGATGTTTTTAGAATGATATGAGTGCCTGTTGATGACGGATCTCCTCTTTAAAAAAAACCAAAAAACCAGATGCTGCTGGTAGGGAAGGTGGGGAGTGCAGCCTGAAGTTTGTACAGTTGTGTATAAACATAGTACCGTGGAAAAGTTTGGAATAAGCCTGAAGGACATATTAAAGTCGGAGAGGTGCAGACATTCTGCTTCTTAGGAGTTAGAAGGGAGAGGGAGCAAAGAAGAGATCGTGGCTTTCCATAACGAAGCTGAAATTGCTGTGAACCAAAGGAAGATCTTTGCAATGGGCTCAAAGCATGGATAGTGAGATTAATATTTACAAACACTTCACGTGGCTAAAGAGGGTAAGTGACTTTTTTTTTTTTTGGCATTTCTACCATCTGTCTCGCTTATAGGGAGAGAAGACTAAGCATGTTGCATTTTCTGCCACTGTGAGAGAAATCGTTCTACAGTTTGAAACTAGTAGTCGGTGAGGGAGGGGACTGGGGACATAGCCAGTGTTTCTTTGTCTTTAGGAAAACCCGCCAGACAGTCTAAGCAAAATGATCAAGCAGTCCTTTAGCTTGGTGTTGGGACAGAACTTTCTCAACAAGAGCTCGTTAGATTCTGCTTTCCAGAGAGTTGGCCGTCTCTGCAAAGCTTTTCTGCAGCAGCTTTTACAAAATATATTGTACAGTTGCTTTTAAAACTAATAAAAGTTCAGTTCATCAGAGACCAGTCAGTAAGCTAATTAGCTTTCAAGGTAGTTTTTTAAGATTTAAATAGTTTCAGTTTTCTTCTGTGGATTAAAAGGTATTGGTCCCAATTGATTGAGATCCACTTCATTTTATAATGTTTAATCTAACACAATTATTAAGAAATGCTTAAATACTTTATATGTTATGTATGGTAATGCTGGGTGTATATTCCGGGTAGTCTCTCTAGTTTGGGACTATATTTGAATGATTATTTCTGTATTACTGTCTTTAATGTTGCAGTTCAGATGCTGAAGTATTCTTTTTTATACTGTTTAATCTTAATAATGCAGAGGGAACCTGCATTGCCTTCAGTATTCAGTCACTGAAGTTTACAAAACTTAACAGCAGGCATTTGGATTTTTGTATTAAGGAATTTCATGTTGAGGTTGAACATATCTTTTCAGTGGTAAATCCTATAGGACAGGGGTCCCCAACCCCTGGTCCATGGACCAGTCCACAGCATGCAAGCAACTGGACCGTGCAAACAAGTCCCATTGGTGGGATGCAGGCAGCATACAAAACTACGCCCCCTTCAGTCCATGGAAAAAACTTTCTCCATGAAACCGGTCATTGTTGCCCAAACGGTTAGGGACCACTTCTATAGGAACCAAAATTTACTTCCAAATAAATGGATGTACAATTGCAGCTCCATGTCTATAATTCTGGGAACTTTTAAAGACTTTCCTAACGGGTGGGTGGGTTAAGAGAGATTGCTATTTTAAATAAACTTGTTAACAAATGCGCTTAAAAGCACTTTCCAGGAAGTTGTATAATAATTTCATACTAATTTCTCGTTTACTATGACATCCTTTTTGGACAACTAATTCTCAAAGTCCGATGTTGTTAAATATGTTTATTCTCTTTATTTTCGCTCTGAGGAAAGAAAGGTAGGATGGAGTCTTAGTAGTTTTGGTTTTGTATAGAAGGCTTTTAAGGAACAAAATGCCCTACTTCTTAAAGGATTCTTGACAAAATGGGTGAGAAGAGAAACGGTGTAGTGGAGCAATAGTGCATAAAGAAAATTCAAGATGCTTCTGGATTCCTCCTAGAGGAAAAAATGTGATTTGCATCAAATTTTACAAGCTCCTTTCATAAATAATCTTATTTTTTGTTGAAAATTCATTCTGCACTGATTTTTTTAATGCCACATGGTTACATTGGTGCTGCATGCCTAGATACCAGCTGTGGTGGTAAACTGATGCTCTCTGGCTGGTAATAAAAACTACTTCCTCCAGTTCAGGGTGGGAGAGAGAAATGAATTGAGCTGGACTTCTCTCTATCCTCAGAGGCGTTTGTCAAAACAGACTCTAATTTCAAAGAGAAGGAAGACTTGGGTTGGAGGAGGGGCATTTAATTTCTGTTCTGATGTTGCAAGATTACAAGTTTGTCGTAAGGACGAACGGAAATAAATAATCTCAAATCATACACGTATTCAGCGAATTTAATAGATTAATGGGATTAAAAAACATAAGTCTGCTTTACTTGAACGAAAGCAAGAGGTTATGTAAGATTTCATATATATCATCAAATCAATGCCCAGAAAAAATGCAATATTTTCCTGCAAGCATTCCAAAATTAGTTTGAAAACTAATCTCAGAAAGTCCCTTTGTATAGCAGGATACAGAAGAGTCAAGTGACAGGAGTCAAATAGTAAAAAAAATTTCTTTTATCAGAGAAACATAGTAAACTAATTATTTGTCATTTTATGCCAAAAAAAAGAGTTAGAAAGAAAAAAGGCATTACTTAATACATGTTTGTCCACCTTAAAAAGATCATATGTGATGCAGATTAGCCACTTCCTTATTTTGCCTTGTGTTGCATTACTTTTTTCCTCATGTTTATCAAAGCATGACATCTACTAAGTAAAAGCAATGGCTCAGTCCAGAATAAGCCTTGGTTAATGTACTAAAAGAACCATAATCATCTGTTTGAAGATAACACTGTTATATTCAATGTTAAATTTTTATGTTTTCTGTACACCGCCCTGAGTCCTTCGGGAGAAGGGCGGTATATAAATCTGAATAAATAAATAAAATAAATAAAACACAAGAACCTAAAGGATTAACTTACATAGAATCATAGAGGTAGTATAGGTCATTGTCAGTCCTGCAAGATAGACTAGATTAAGAAGCCAATGTAATATAGATCAGGATTACTTTATCTAACAACTATGATAACAGAATCTTGCAAGTCTGAATATTCTTCTCCCTCATACCCCTTTCCTGTGAATTTGTCTGGGTCAATTTTCTCAAGTTAATTTCTGGGCCCAGGCTCTTCCCCCTGTACTTCAAGGCCATCAACCAATCCCTTCTACTCTGATATTTCTTTTCCCCAATTCAAAAGTCTCTTTTTGGTTTCCTGTTCCTTTTGTTTGTGGCAATGTCTCTCCCATGGTTTAAGCAGTTGTTCAATCTGCCACATAAAATCATCAGATTGCTCTTTCATCATTTCCTGTATAGGGGCCATTTTTCACCTCTCCTTCTCCAAATTCAAATCTTTAAGTTCTAATTATAAACAATCCAAAGTCATCATCCACTAGTTCTTATCAAAACTTTATGTCTCCTCTTTGTTTGTAATCCACTGCGTTTTTGCTTATTTACGCCACTTTATTTTATGTCTGTAGGTTAAAATTCTAGCTTTTAATTATTATTTTACATCTCCCCTTTGTCCCAAGTCCAACTTTGCTTCCCAGTAATCAGAGTTTTAATTTAAGTTTAGTCTAGGTTTGTCCAAATTTTTAGCTCAAAACAATCTTTACTTTTCCAAAGTTTGATTAAATCTTCTTCTTCTTAATCCCTTTAATTCCCTTTACATTTCATTTGCCTCTTTTTTCCATTCTTTACAGGGTCAAAAATCCTCTATTCCTTTTAAAGTCAGGCCAGGACATTAGGAGGGCAAAGGTTTTCAATTTAAGCTCTTCTTACCATACTGGATGTGATTTTTAAAATAAAGCTCAGTGACTTCTGTTACTTCTTCCGTGCTTCAATGTTGTTAACGGTGTTCCGGCTAGTTCCTAAATGACGACTACAGCGTCATCTCTTCTGTTGATGAATAGGAGTCTGAAGCAGCTTCGGATTCGCAGGGCTGCCACCCTGCTACCTTCCCTGCTTGCACCCCCTTGTCGGATGTCTCTACTGGGCATCCTTCGGCACCTCAAGTACCTCCAAAATGGCTGAGACCGAGACTTTGGTGGCCAGAGCCCTGGTCCCCTCGTCTTCCCATACTTCCCATAACAGCTTATACTCTACAATGTTTCCATGAGAGAATGCCTGCAAATTATTTTTATTTATTTATTCAACTCATATGCTGCTCATCGCACCTGGAGGCAACTTTAGATGGCCGTAGCTTCATCCATTTTGAGAAACATGTGAGGCAACAAAATAATTATTGTAGAGCAGTATTAAATAACTTTTGAGGAAGCTGAGGTCTGCCCTTTACTATGGGTTATCTCTCCCCTCCCCCCAAAAGTAAAGGATAAGTCAAACCATTCAGTTGGGCTTATTGTTGTTTATATTTAAATAAAATATGGCATGATTATTGTAGATATGCATTTAATGGGTTTATCTTTTTGTTACATCAAAAATTGCAGTATTTTGAAACCTGGGAGGGGGTAGAGGATTCATGCAGCTCTGGCCCTCAGGCAGTACAGTATATATCACATTGTAGAATGGCATCCCTCGAAGTGGTTCTCCTACATGAGCCAAATTGTCTCTTTTGGAAGCCTTGCTCCCAATGTGACACCTTCTTTCTCTAAGGGAGAATAGGTTGAATAGAGATATTTGACTTTGGGGATAAATCCTGTTTGTTCCACCTGTCTTAGAGCTACTAAGTCTTTCTTTGAGGAAATATAAAGCAAACCCAGTAGCAGACAACCATCAATATTGTACATAGCTATGCTAATTATCCACTTGGTATATGTGATGCAATCAAATTTTGTGAAATTTATATGAGATTATTACATCCGTGATGGCACAGTTCAGCGTAAGAAAGCTATTTCATTTTAAGCTCCCCAGAAAGTCAAGCACATTCAATGAATCTTCAGTTTTCTCTCTTGTGACATCAGAAATGTGCTGCAAAGCTCAGGCAGCTGTTCTTCCCCCCACTTCTTTTCAAATCGGAGTGTGTATTAATAAACCAGATCACAGTCTTCAAAATGATGAGCTACTAAACAAATAGCTGGATGACCACATTCTCTTGTCTCTGCTCTGCTTCCACCTGCCACTTTTCATTAACAGACTGCCACAATGCACTGAACATATCAATGTTCTGCTATATCTTTTCTGTACAAGTAGTTGCTTTTAGGGCACGTGGATTTTATTAAGTATTCAAGATAGGATAAGGGTACTGCAAAAGCAAAGCAATCTTTTCTTATGGTACAGCGCCCTTTTATAGCTTGAGTAGTTAACTCAACCTGAAGTTTTTCAGTATCTTGTATATGAACATTACTTTGCTTACATAAATAATACGCAACTGTACTGAGCAGAATCTGGCCAACCTGCTTCATATCTGGACCCTTAACTTGAACAGCCAGCCTGAACTCTTCATGTACATTCTGGAGTATGAAAAACAATTTCTCCTCCTGTTTTCTAGCATATCTTTTTTACTTAGAACTGTTGATGACTTGTTTTATTAGAGCAAGACAAAATGTGCAGGAAAACATACGCCATTAAGAGGTTATATAGTACCCCAAATTTGTAAATTATTTCATTGTACCTCCTTAAGCTATTTTCATAGCATATTCAGAGCCTTTGTCAGTATAATTTGACTGAACACCAACAACCTCTACCTATCCTATTCTTGATTTTTCTAGTGACACCTCCTACTACACTAATGTACCCCTATCAATAGGTTCTAATTGTGATCTAGGAGAATACTGCTTCCAAGACAAAAGAAAAATAACACAGAAAAGAAAAAAGGAAGATTAACCAATAAGAGTGGAATAGAGGAAGAGGGTTTTTTTTAAGGAAGGGTAGGGAAGAAGAAGAAGAAGAAAAATTAGGAAAGGATAAGGGGGGGAAAGGAGAATGGAAGATAGCATATGAAAGAGAGACAAACAATAAATAAGAATAGTAAAAATAAGTAACTTGAACTAGAAAATAAGAAAGCCAATAAGGAGAAGGGGGAAAAATAAGAATGAAACAGAAGGAAGTAAAAGATATAATAGGATGGTTAAAGAGAAAAGAAGTAAAGACTAGAAAAAAAAGAAGGAAAACGTTAAAAATCCTATAGTCATTACAAGAAAAGCTAAAAGTAAATGGAAAACACATCAACTTTGGTTTCATAAGATCCAAATCATGTGGTGGTTTATGAGAGATGCTAAGTCATGATTGAGACTAACAGCGTGAAACGGAATTGAAACCAAAGTGACAAAGAACGTGTAGAAAAATGGTAAACAAATGTTATAAAATGCATAAAAAAGACCTAAATACAAAGAAGGATTGAAGGATAAAAGTTAATAAATGAAGGGAGGGGAAGGGCAAAGGGTATGTAAATATTGCATGTATTTAAATGTTGTTTGTAATGCTTAAAAGTAATAAAGTATTTTAGAAAAAAAGAAAAGAAAAATAACACAGGTAGTTCTGATTTTTAAGATCTTGTGTGATAGAATGGACAACATGTTGGACTAAGAGCAAGGAGAGCCAAGTTCTAGTCCGCCTTCACTTGTGGAAGTTCACCAGGTAGATTTGAGCCAACCATTCTCTCAGTACAACCTATCTGATAAGGTTACTATTACGGTGTGCATGTGTGTGTGTGTGTATATCTCAGATTGAACTGCATAGCAAATAAAAAATACTAAAAATGTGTGAGCTAATTACATTGATTATAAGACGCCACCGATTATAAGACTTTTATAAGTTAGAAATATAACATTGAAAAGGCTTCCCCCTGCTGGCGCCTCGAATGTAAGATACACCTTGAATACAGAGACGCCAAAATATGAAAAAACATGTGTTTTATAATTGATGTAATACAGTAGTTTCACTCAGCCCAATTCATGTCACATGATTCTTTTATGGGGATAAAAAGAGAAAGAAAGATGGATATAAATCTAATGCGTAAATAATCCACACATTAAGGCAAAATAAAAGTTAATTAAGTAATGATGCAGCAGGGGTGAATGAAAGAGAAGGGCTAAGTAAAATCTAGCAGAATTGAAATTTTATTTTGTTTTCATGAAGTAATGAAGTATAATAAGTTATGAAAGAGTCAGACGAAGGGTGAGGAAAGAGAGGAAATGAAAGGCAAATGAACTAATTGTAAGAGAATTAAGCAAGAATGAATCAAGTGAGAACAAGAAGGAAGATGGTAAATTGAAAAAAATAACATAGTGGTTTGCAAGAGAAAGTGCTGTCATATATAAAACCAACCAAAAAGAGAATCTTTGAGACAAAGAGATTTTTTCAATTTGTTTTATTTATTTTATTGCATGGACTTACAAGGCCACCAAAATCCAACAATGTGACTCTTGGCAGCATGCAACAAAAAACAATAACAAAAACAGCAAACCAAAAGAACTACATTGCATTAAAGCATAATGTCTTAATGGCAAACACACACAAAAATGAAAACAATCACTGACCAGTGTATGAATAAACAATATTGGTACATTGGTATGTATCTGTAATTCTTTCCATCTCCAGTGATCTTGCTTCTTTTTTCACAGTCTCTGATCTGATTTGAAAGAACCTGTTGATTGAAAATTAGATTTGGTATCCAATATTCCTAATCCTATCTGACAAAGACCTTTTTCCACATAATCAAGTACTAGAATTTTTTGTTGTCAGTTTTTTAAAAAACAAAAACAAAACTGTTTTTTAGCAATGGAGTTGCCTAATATATTGAGCACTTCGTTCTTAAGAGAGGCAGAAGTCTACAAGTTTTGAAGCTGCAGCAGACAAGTTAGTTAAACAAATTTAAAAGCTAGCTACATAGATAGAATTAGTTCATTGTATGCCACTGCATACTAGGTTCCAGGGCAGCCCCAATTAATAGAACACTTTGGAAGGTTCCTTCCAGATCATAAGTTTTATATACAGTGGGGAGGGGAAGTATTTAGTCAGCCACCAATTGTGCAAGTTCTCCCACTTAAAAAGATGAGAGAGGCCTGTAATGGACATCATAGGTATGCCTCACCTATGAGAGACAAAATGTGAAAACAAATCCAGACCATCACATTGTCTGATTTGAAAAGAATTTATTTGCAAAGTATGGTGGAAAATAAGTATTTGATCAATATCAAAAGTTCATCTCAATACTTTGTTGTATATCCTTTGTTGGCAATGACAGAGGTCAAACGTTTTCTGTAAGTCTTCACAAGGTTGTCACACACTGTTGCTGGT
>JANHFO010009750.1:0-11681 GCA_032468095.1 Pareas carinatus | reverse complement strand
CATGAGGAGTGGCAACCACGGAGGGCAGCAGTATCTGCGGGAGGTGGGGGGTCACAACGATCGTGGGGGGGCGCAGCGGGGGGCATCATCATCCACGGGGATGGCCCACGGTGGTTGCGGTGGCTGTGGCGGCAGCCCTCAATAAAATGGAGTTCGACACCTCTGCTCTAGAAAGATCCAAGCTTGGCAAAAGCTGGTATTTGGCGACCCTCACCATTTGGAGGCGCAACCCACGGCTAAAGGCAGAACTTACCATAGGTCTCCGCACTGATTCGGCGCTGAGCGTAAGTGGCCAGCCCTTCGCTCAGCCACATCTCCTCCCAGGTGGCGTTGGTGACGGCATTGCCAAACCAGCTGTGGGCTACTTCGTGGATGATATCAATGATGAGAAACTCGTCGCTCTCCAAGATAGATGAGATTACGAAGGTCAAACATGGGTTCTCCATGGCGACGATGGGGAACGAGGGAGGGAGGAAAACAATGTCGTACCTGCGAGAGGGAAGGAGAAACCAGGTCAATTTATGAATCTTTAAGTCCTAATTCTCAAAGTACAAGGGCAATTCAGGGAGAGAAAAAATTCCTTCGTTTGGTGATCAAAGACAGACCCTCGCAGATACAGAACTTTTATTATGCATATTAGAAAACTACAGCATTACATGACTTTTCAACACAATTGCCAATTAAATGGAGGCCCTTGCCTTAATGTCTTTCAAGGTTTGAAATTACTTCTACCAAGAAATCTCCTTCCTGGGAATGAAGCCACTCTGGAAAAGCATCGTGAAGCGCATGGGTCATCATTGAAGCCGTGCGACGCAAACATTGAGGCATGCTGACATCCGGTGTGGTATTGGTTCACGATAATGCTCGCCCACATATCGCTAAGATGCACTCAAAAACTTTTGGAACAGTTCCAATGATTGGATCATCCTCCCCATAGTCCAAAGTTGGCACCGAACCACTCCCACCTCTTTTGGCTTCCGTCCCAGGAGGGAGATTTCTTGGCAGGAGGAATTTCAAATCTTGTCAGATGTTAGGACAAGGGCCTCCATTGGAATAGCAATTATGTCAAAAAGGAATGCCATTATGTAGTTTTCTAAGGTGTGTTTAATAAAAGTTCTGTATCTGCGAGTGTCCTTGGTAACCAAATGGAGGTTTTTTCCTCAATTGCCCTCATAGAGGGACAGGCAGACAGACAAGACGTAAAAATGTAGACATAAATAAATATAACTCACAATTTACAAGTAGTCCTCATCTTACAACAATTGAGCTTAAAATTTCTCTTGCTATCATGTTTGTTAAGTGAATTTTGTCCCGTTTTACAACATGTCTTTCCATGGTTGCTAAGTGAATCACTGCAGCTGTTAAAATTAGTGATACGCTCATGAGGTGAATCTGGTTCCCCCACTGGCTTAGCTTTGTCAGAAGGTCACCCATGGGGATCACATGACTGCCACCGTCATAAATATGACTCATTTTGATCATGTGAACACAAGGATGCTGCAAGGGTCGCAAGTGTGAAAGACAGCCATAAGTTCCCTTTTTCAAGGCTGTTGTAACGTCAAACTGTCACTAAACGAATGGCTGAAAGTTGAGGACTACCTGCATTAAAAATTGCAATAAAAGAAAAAAGGGTTGGGGGGTTAACGTAATTGGAGAGCAATTACATGTCAAGAGAATCAGTGCATGTCAAGAATTTCTCATGAAATAAGGTATCCTGTCTCTCCTTCAGATCCTGTTAGTAATTCTAACCAAGTAAATGGAAATGAAAGGAAGAAATGGGTTTTGTGGCAATGGGAAATATGATTCTTCTACCTACTTTTCTGAGGTGTCTCTGGAATTAATTTACAATGTTATTCCCAGGGCTTTTTCTGTCATGGAACACATCGTAACAGTATTCCGGCACCATTTTTTGCCCAGTAGGGGAAAGCCCAGCTGGGGAGAGGGGAAGGGAGCGCCTCTGAAGGATCCAGCCATGCTAGCCCTGAACGGTTGCCCTTGGCTGGATTCGCACGGGGATTTTTATTTATTTTTTTTACAAAAAAAGCATTGGCTATTCCTTATTTTTACATCTTTCTACTTATCTTAGGGAATGGGTGGGGAACTATGGACCCTTTAGGACCTGTGGACTTCAACTCCCAGAATTCCTGAGTCAGCCATACTGACTGGGGCAGGAGGGTGGCGCTTGCCCATTGTGAATGTTCCTTGCCAGCTTCACTTACAACTGGCTTGTGACTCCGGGGCTCTGCGTCCTTCCTCCTCTTCCTCCTCCTGTCTGTTCTGCTTCCTCCTCCTCTTCTTGTTCACTTTTCTCCTCTTCCCATCCCGGCACCCCAACCCGGCTTGCACTCCCTTCATCATGCAGCTCTCCAGGTTTGCAAAGTAAGGACGCGCCAGCCCGGCTTTCAACCCGAGAGGGGTCGGAGTGAGGAGAAGCTACCTTTCCGCTTAAGTGCTGTATCTCCAAGGGAACTAATGAATTGTTTGCGCTTTTTGGGTTTGGCCTCTCTTGCTCTCTCTATTGGAACGGTTTTCTCAGCACTTCCTCAAGGCGCTGGCTTGTCTTGCTGGAAGGCTGAGTTAGGATTGTCTCTTCTCTTTTCCCTTCATCCAGTGAAGGCTCCTCTGTAACTTCTCATTTTCCTCCAGAGCAGAACAGGAAAGCCTCTTCCCAGGAAGGCTCTTCTATGTCTTTATTCTCTTTCCTTTCCCCTCCCCACTTCCTTCCTCCCCCTCAACCCCCCGCACCAGCCGGTCCGTGGAAAAATTGTCCTCCATGAAACCGGTCCCTGGTGCCAAAAAGGTTGGGGACCACTGTTCTACTAAGTACAGAAAACATTTCTGCAAAAAACAAACCCATCATTTCCTGTATTCTTAGGCATGTGTGAATACTTGCGAGTCTGTGTGTACACATAAAAACATCCTGTCATCAGCCTCTATTTCCAACCGCGGTTAACACCAAGAGAAGAAAATGTGAGTTGGGACCTCACAAGCCAAACTCTTAACTTTTCCAGCCCGGGTGGCATGGTGTACGCGAACCAAGAAGGGGCAGAATTTGCACCACCACACTCGTGTCGTTCCTTTCCCCTCCCCCTCCCCCAGCAAAGACCTATGCATGCTATGAGCTTACCTGCCCCATATGTAGGGACCGTACAGGCTCTCTGCGGCGCTCAGCCAGTGCTCCACCCGCCCTGACAGTTTGCCAATGGCTGTGGACAACAGGCACGGCTCTGCCCACACTTTGCTCCTGTTGCAAAGAAGACAGAGAAACAACAGAATTCGCACTGGGCTCGGCACGGATTTGGCATTCCTGCGGTAGAGGTCCAAAACTACCCCGAATTGCACACTCTAAAGAGAGTCTGTGAGTCCAGTATTCTCCAGGATATGTTCTGACATGTGTTTTGACATGAGACATGATGAAATGTTTTGTGACATGATGATTGTCCTTTATAATATGACGACACGATGAATGTACTTTATGATTACAAATGCACCTAATAGGTACACGGCATGATGAATGCACTTTGTGATGATGAATGTATCTCATGACTGTAATCGCTGTTTGTCAATTATAGCCTGTATATAAGTGTAGAACATGTACGCCGGAGACAGATTCCTCGTATGTCCATACACACTTGGCGAATTAATTCTAATTCTAATTCTAATAATTCTAATTTTTATCAGGCTCGCCTGATTCACCAGGTGCGCCCCTTTCTAGATCGGGACGCCCTTTGCTCAGTCACTCATCGTCTCCCAGCTTGATTACTGCAATGCTCTCTACATGGGGCTCCCCTTGAACCGCATCCGGAGACTGCAGTTAGTTCAGAATGCGGCCGCACAGAGGATTATAGGGGTCAAGGGATGTTCCCACGTGACCCCCCCTCCTGCGCAAGCTGTACTGGCTTCCTGTGGCCTTCCAGGTGCATTTCAAGGTGCTAGTTATCTTCTTTAAAGCGCTCCATGACATAGGGCCCGGGTATCTGCAGGAGTGCCTGTTGCCTACAACTATCTCCCACAGGCCAGTCCACTCCCATAGAGTGGGTCTCATCCAGGTGCCGTCAGCCAGACAATGCCGGCTGGCAACCCCCAGGGGTAGAGCCTTCTCTGTGGCAGCCCCAACCCTTTGGAACGAACTCCCTCTGGAGATCCGTATGATCGTCGATCTCCGGACCTTCCGCCGTGCCCTCAAGACCCATCTCTTTATCCAAGCCAGGCTATCCTGATTCCCTAGGGGTTTTTAGACGTGTGGGTTCCTTTGGAGGGGGTGGGGATTTAGTGGGTTTTAAATTTTAAAGCTTTTAAATGATAACAGCCTAGGTTAAGTATGTTTTAAATTTATTTTAATATTGTATTATATGTTTTTAGATGGCTGTGCACCGCCGTGGGTCCTTCGGGAGAAGGGTGGTATATAAATTTAATTAATAAAATAATAATAAATAAAATAATTCTAATAATTCTAATTCTAATCCTAATCCTAATCCTTCTAATTCTAATATAGAAAAACAAGTTCGGTGAGACATGTCTTGCAGGAGAGCCAATCGGCAGCAGGTACACTGGGGGGGGGGGGTCAAATCTGACATTGGCTAACATTTGCAGATGGATTACAGAATAACAGAGTTGGAAAGGAACTTGAAGGCCTCTAGTCCAACCCTCTGCTCAGGCAGGAAACCCTGTACCATTCCAGACAAAAGGTTGTCCAATCTCTTCTTAAAAACTTCCAGTGTTGGAGCATTCACCACTTCTGGAGCCAAGTCGTTCCACTGATTAATTGTCCTCACTGTCTCTCCCTAGTTCTAGTTTTGCTTAGCACTTTTTATTTGTTGTGTCACTTTTTTATGACATCAGCAAATGTAATTCATGTTTATTTATCTCCATTTGCCTTTTACAGCGGTTTACAGAGTCGTCCTGTTGTCCCTCAACAATTCCGGCCCTCATTTTACCCACTTCGGAAGGATGGAAGGCTGAGTCAACCCTGAGCCGATCAAATCCCGGCATCTCCAGCAAGTACAGTGGTTAAGATATAGCTTAGCAACACCCCCGCCTTCCATCAACCCTGCTAAATCAGACTAAACGTCCTTACCTAGGACCAACGTCTGCAGCTACAAGATCTCCAGCCACCAGAGCCACCAAGTAAGCCGGAATGGGGTACTCCATGTAGAATTGGTACACGCCCTCTTCCTCCTCATAGGTACTTTGGGTGGCGCTCATTAACACTTGCATACCTGCAGGGGCCTGCAGGAAGAATAACAGCAGGATTAGAATCAGAATTCATTTTGCCAAGTGTGTCTGGGCACACGGAATTTGCCTCTGGGGTACGGGCTCTATACTTACATATAGGTTATAACTGACAAACTACGATTACAATCATAAGATACATTCATAATCATAAAGTACATCCGTCGTGTTATCAAGCACAATCATCATGTCACAAAACATTTCATCATGTCACCAGTCAAAAACATTTGTGACAAACATGTCACAAAACCCATTCATCGTGCCATAACTATATACTTTTTGTTTATAGGTTTGGAACAGTCTCTGTTTGAAGAGTCACAGAAATAATAATAATCAATCTATAAGTCAAACTAGGATACCAGATGACACAACTATTATATATTTTAAGATGTAAGCAACCGGTTAATTGTCATACAAATAAAAGGATAGGTGGTAGGTAATAAGTAATAGAAAAGATGAGAAAGGTAGTAATGATATATTTCTACTAGATAATTCAACAGTGTTGTGGAAGTTAGTTGTTTAGCAAACTGATGGCATGGGGGAAGAAACTGACCTTGTGTCTAACTGTTTTGGTTTGCAAGGCCCTGGGTGACCGCAGGGAAGAAGCTGAAACAGATTGTGTCCCGGGTGTGAGAAAACAATGGAAAGCAAATAATGGTTTTCACAGATCTCTTTCTGACTCATGCAGTGTACAGTTCTTCAACGGAGGGAATTACAAGGGACATTGGAGGTCTTCTACACCAGGGATCCCCAACCTCTGGACTGTGGAGCAACATCGGGCCACAGCATGCCAGCAACCGAGCCACACAAACATGCCAAGCCCCATCCATGGGATGCAGGCAGCACACAGAACCACGTCCCCTCCAGTTCATAGAAAAAGTTTTCTCCATGAAGCCAGTCCTTGGTGCCCAAAAGGCTGGAGGCCACTACTCTACATGCACAACAAAAAAATTTTAAAAAGTGCATTCAGAAGAGGGAAAATAACCAACCATACTCCAAATCAGGAAATAAATTATGTACCAAAGACTCAGCATCTTCGCCAATCCATTTACCCTAACCGCAGATCTGGAAGAAAAGCTCCTTTTTCAAGGACTTTTGAAATAGCTGCAGGGTGGGGACCAGGGTGGATTTAATTTAAATCGAGCTGATCTAAATCACTATTTAAATCACTAGTGGAAAGGCTCGATTTAAATCAGACTGGATAAAAATCGATGTTTTTTATCCAATTTATTTTAATAAAATGTTTTTGGAGTAAAAAAAAATCTATCTAAAGATAGCTTTCTATTTAAGATATATTAGTAAGTTAGCTTATTCATTAGGAAATGGAGCTTAGTTATGTAGCACGAGGCTGTATATTCTGCCATATTTGCATTTTGGTAAACTCATTCAATTCCTCCTCACACTCAGAGCCTGCTACAGATGCATTTTTCTTCAAACAATCATGCAGTTTGCAGTGTACAATCGATTTTCAAAACAATGGGATAAAGGCATATTCCTGAATTTTGCTTTAGCTCATGGCGACTGAAATTGTGTAAATGCATCAATGAAATGCATGTTATCTCAGCTTGCAGAGTTTGGATTCATGGAATGAGTTCACTAAAAATGTAAATATTGCAGAATATACAGCCTCATGCTACATAACTAAGCTCCATTTCATGCTGAATAAATAAAAATTATTAATGGACCTTAAAAAGAAAACTATTTTTAGAGAGATGTTTTACTTCAAAAGCATTTTATTAAAATAAATTTGCTAAAAATAAAAAAAATCTGATTTAAATAAAAAAAAAATCCAATAAAAAAATCTGATTTTTTTGAAAAAATTAAAAAACCAGCGATTTTTATCCACCCTGGTGGGGACCATGCTTTTCTAGAGAGTAGGGGTTGCAACAGAGGAAGCTCACAGCTGAGGTCCTCACAGATGGCATTGCTTGATGGAAAGGATCCGGAGGACACCTGCTCGATATTGGAGATAGATAAGCAGGTCCTATGGCATGAAGGATTGACGGTACCTTGAATGGTGCTCAGAAGCCAATCGGAAACCAGCACAGCTCACGACGTTGGGATGACACACATGCATAATGTGATATATTCACCACTGCCCATATCACAGCTATAACTTCCGAGCAGGAAAAGAAACTGGAATATTGTAGTTCCATTGTAGGAGTATAATTTTACTCTTGGAATTATAATTTATAATTTATAATTTAATTATAATTTCCCTTCCATTGAAGACCTCTACACTGAACGAGCCAAAAAGAGAGTGGGGAAAATAATTATGGACTCCATCACACTTGGGACATAATCTGTTTCAACTTCTTCCCTTCGAATGCCGCTACAGGGCCTTGCAAACCAAAACAACTAGACACAAGGACAGTTTCTTCCCTCGTGTCATCAATCTGCTAAATAACTTCCACAACACTGTTAATGAGGAAGGTGTTGTGTGACATGATGACTGTCCTATGACGTGGTGAATGTACTTTATGATTGTGAATTGTATTCATGATTAAGATTGCACCATATATGTACATGGCAAGAT
Source organism: Pareas carinatus (assembly GCA_032468095.1). Lineage (NCBI taxonomy): Eukaryota > Metazoa > Chordata > Lepidosauria > Squamata > Pareidae > Pareas > Pareas carinatus. The sequence continues at coordinate 3,913 of JANHFO010009750.1, read as the reverse complement.
GAATGTACTTTATGATTATGAATGTATCTTTTATTGTAAATCACAATTTGTTTATTGCCTGTATTTATTTATTTTTATTTTTCATATTTAAATGCCGTCCCTCTCCATGGACTCAGGGCGGATGAGGTATTGTAGGTATTGAGCAGGTACACCGGAGACAAATTCCTTGTGTGTCCAGACACACTCGGCCAAATAAACTCCGATTCTGATTCTGAGTTTCTGGATCAGAAGCAGAACGCAAAGGCTGGATTCTGACAGTTACTGAATGTGAGGTTCAAGTCTGATCAAGCCTGGTTCTTCGTACATTCTGGGGCTAAGGATATGTCTTACCTTGACAACTGCGGAGTAGGTACATTTCACACCCGGCGTGTCGAAACAAGGGAAGAAGGAGCGGTTGCACACCGAATGGCCTTGGGTGAAAACAAATGGCTTGGAGTTGCCGTAGGTGAGCTCAGGATCCAGCCACCAGATCTGACAGAAGTAACACATAAGGAAAAACAAATTACAGAACAGTCTTCGACTTATGAACACCATTAAGCTCAAAATTTCTGTGGCTAAGTGAGGCAGTGAAGCGGGTTTTGACCCCATTTTACCACTTTTCTTGCCACGCTTGTGAAGTGAATCACTGCAGTGTGACATGGTTAGGAACACAGTTCTTAATGTAATGTACTTAATACAAAGTACATACGATTGTGAATTGCATACATGATTTAAGATCGTAGCTTGTTGATTGCGGCTTATATGTACTCAATAAGAGGAACGTACTTTATGACTATGAATGTATCCTAGGCTTATATATACAAATGATTATGAATGCTGCAACGGTTGTGTGAAAAATGTTGTAACTTCAAATGGCCGCTAAATGAAAAGTCACTCTTTCTTTCCCTAACAAGAGCTTTCTGCTTTTATCAGATATGGGACTTTATTAGTTTTATAACAAGATCAAACAGCAACGGGATGCAAGTTCTCCTCCCTGACTCAAAAACCCGCCCCAAAACTAACCTTCCAAACATATCCTATTAGAAAGGAATCAATCCTGCTTGTGTGAGTCCAATAACACTTGGTCAATAAAGAACTCTTCTCTTAGATCAGTGGCTAGCTGGGGAATTCTGGGAATTGAAGTTCACCCATCTGAAAGCTAACAAGGTAGAGGAAAAACTGATATAGAGGCATTAAAAATAGAATTTCATGTAACAACATGTCACCACCTTAAAATATCCCACCTCTGGCCAGCCTCTTAGATCTCCTAGACAGACAGAATAGAAAAGCTACCCAGGGCTGGTATATTCGAAAATGGTGGCATGCTGTTCCACGAAATTCTATTTTTAATCCATCAATTAGGTGAAGGATAGAATGCCTTCACTGAATAGAGGAGGATGTGACAGTGAATGCCAAATATATAGTCCATCTCAAATGGAAAATGACCATTTGAGCACACTTCTTCATTAAATTATTATTAGTATTATTAATTACGATCAGATAGTTTAATACAGTCATAGGTCAGTACAGATAATAAACCCAATAAAATTGAAATAAGCTAAAAGCATATGTTAGATCAGAGGTCTCCAACCTTGGTCCTTTTAAGGCCAGTGGACTTCAACTCCCAGAATTCCTCAGCCAGCTATGCTAGAGAACCTGGCTGCCGTCTATAGGTAAGGTCCAAGATGCAGTCAATATTAAAATTATCGTGTTAATATTACAGTTATATCCATCCAATGAATTTGTTACAAACAAAAACCAGGGACCAAAACAGAGACCAGAGCAAGTTAGAAACACTCAAGAAACATTCAGCTAGAAATTCAGGATAAAATAGATAACAGATAAGAAATGTTAAAATCTATTATCAACATCTATGTTGAAATCTATTAACAAAATAAAATCTATATTAAAATCACCGTTCAACATCCAATTTTTTAATTGTAGTCAAACTACGCTCAGCACGATCAGTTATACTATGATATCAATCCTTAAGCTATGAAGTCCCTAATCTTTAAGTATTAAAATACGAAGGAGCAATAAAAGGTAAAGTTTTCCCTCGCACATGCGTGCTAGTCGCAGCCAACTCTAGGGGGCGGTGCTCATCTCCGTTTCTAAGCCGAAGAGTCAGCGCTGTCCGAAGACATTTCCGTGGTCATGTGACCGGTATGACTGAACACCTAAGGCGCACGGAGCGCCGTCGCCTTCCCACCGAAGCGGTCCCTGTTTTTCTATTTGCATTTTTGCATGCTTTAAAACAGCTAGGTTGGCGGAAGCTGGGGGGAGTCACGGGAGATCACTCCGTACGTGGCGCTAGGGATTCAAACTGCCAGCCTTCTGATCGATAAGCTCAGCATCATTATCTAGCGAGCCACCAAGTAACAAGTACATAAAAGGGGAGGGGTATTATTAGTTAAAATCATGCACTGCTCCAACCTTCAGGGGCACCTTATGCTTCACTGAAACGAGGGATATTCCTCTTCTTTTTTCATTGTGTTACATCTCAACCGGCAAATACTACACCTATCCACAACGTTCTTCCTAACTGAAGGAGGTTTTTACCTGTATGTTTATTTATGCAATCAAATATTAGTGAGAAAGTGTCTTAGACGGAGAAGCAATTTACTGCAATGGAATACAGGGAATTCTCGACTTACAACCATTCGTTTGGTGACTGTACGAAGTTAACAATAGCACTGAAAAAAGTGACTGATGAGTTTTGTCACGCAACGGTTGCAGCATCCCCCACAGTTGTGTGATCAAAATTCAGATGCTTGGCTCGTATTTACGACGGTTGCAGTGTCCCAGGGTCATGTGATCCCCTTTAGTGACCTCCTGACTAGCAAAGTCCGTGGGGAAGCCAGATTCACATAACAGCCGTGTTACTCACTTAACAACTGCAGTGATTCGCTTAACAACTGTGGCAAGAAAAGACGTAAAATGGGGCAAAATTCATTTAACAGTGGTCTTGTTCAATGGGGAGGCCAGATTCACCTAACAACCGTGCTACTAACATGACAACTGCAGTGATCCACTTAACAACCGTGGCAAGGAAGGCCATAAAATGGGACAGAACTCACTTAATAACTCCTCTGCATAATAACAGGAATTTTGGGCTCAATTATGGTCATAAGTCGAGGACTACCTGTATTCACTCCCTGAGTTATGGGAAAGAAATGTAAGAATGGAAAAGCTTTCTCCAAATAACTTTCGTCAGTTGTTCCATCTGTTGTTCCAAGGATCAGAGACTCAGCCAATACCAAAAAGAGTTTATCTGAAAAAACAAGAATATTTATATCTGTCCACAAAACCATCTGGAAAAATGGGAAGTTGAGGAGAAGGCGGCCAGTCCAGACATTGCTGACCAAACAGAATTAAACTATAGTGAAATTCTCTTGGGGGAGGAAAAGGATAGAGGAATTTCTGCCCTAAATACAATACATTTCTCCCTGCTGAAATATAGATATTCCTCGGCTTACAACCATTTATTTAGTGACTGTTTGAAGTTACAATGGCACTGAAAAAAGGAACCTAGGCCCGTTTTTCACACTTACAACTAACGTAGCATCCGCGTGATCAAAATTCGGACACTTGGCAACTGGCTCTTACTTATGACAGTTGCAGCGTCCCCGAGGTCACCTGATTCCCTTTTGCGACCTTCTAATGACCGTTAACAAATGAGGGATGAAAGGTTGCGAAACATCGCATAAATGTCTCGCTTAGCAACCGAAATGTTGGGCTCCCTTGTGGTCACAAATCGAGGACTAACTCTATAATTTGCTCCTCTCGGCCCAGACTTCCATTCTGTCGGTTTACGTCGCAATTCTATTCCGACACCTTGAGTGTGGGCCTAATAATTTTTTTATTTTATTTATTTATTTAGATTTATATACCGCCCTTCTCCCGAAGGACTCAGGGCGGTGTACAGATAACATAA
>JANHFO010009749.1:27328-37511 GCA_032468095.1 Pareas carinatus | reverse complement strand
GCGGCCGCATTCTGCACCAGCTGGAGCTTCCGGATGCGCCCCAAGGGGAGCCCCATGTAGAGAGAATTGCAATAGTCATACTGATAAACAGGAAAGCAGATTTAATACTTTTTCTTCTGAAATATAATCATTACTTGAAGTGTAAAAAACATAAGCCATTTGATGATTAGTGTCTTATTTTGTCTTCTGTTTTTTGAAAGCATTTTGTTTATTTATTTATTTTAGGAGACAACAAAATAACACACCAAACTGACATAGCATTTGTTGTTGTTGTTGTTGTTGTTGTTGTTGTTGTTGTTGTTGTTGTTATTTGTATTTTTATACTGCCCTTCTCCCGAAGGACTCAGGGTGGTGTACAGCCAGAATAAAAACAAAAACATAAATACAGTACTAAAAAACCCTTAAAAGAATTAAATATGTCAGCTGAATAAAAGATTAATATTTACAATTAAAATATTTTTAAACCGAATTACAATATAAAAGAGGTATCAGGACAAACTGGCTTGGGTGAATAACAGCGTCTTTAAGTACGCTGTTTGTTGTTCTAGTATCAGGTGTTATTAACTCTTAAGACATTAGGTTAGCTCCGTAACATTAGCATGATGTTAAAATAATGACCATTGTAATTAAGAAAATCTTTGCCCATCTTTTATTTATAATAAAATTACAGTACTTTTTTTCCCTAGAAACCTTATAGTGATTGTTTCAACAAAAACAAAAAAAACTGTGTTGGATTCAGTATTGGCTTAGACTAAATATTTTTATTGTATAAAAGAAAATCCTCTTACCACATTTACCATAAATTCTACCCAGTCTATCTACTCCATACAAATATTAACTAGAGCTATTTAATGTCTGATATCAGCCAAGATATTAGAAGAATAATTACAACATTGTTTGTCTGCTTCTTTGATGAATAATTCTGGCTTGTTTTTAAATAATGTTTTACTTTGGCTTTTAATCTGTGATTACTTGATTGTACTATTGTTTTAACTTTAGATCTATACTTCTTTAAAGGGCTTGGTAGATAGTGAAGTATTTTATGAATGCTTAAAATAAATAATATTTAATAGATGGGCTTTCTAAAATTTTTAGGTAGAAACAGCCTTTGCAGCTTTTTCTATTTTTCATTGTGAACATTACAACTAAATATCATTCCAGTGATAGCCTTTCTGATTCCATTTACAGCCTTCATGGCACACCTGCTCATTTACTTGCACTTAAGACTTTCAAAGATTCCATTAGTTTCCTAAGCTAAGATGTATGTCATCTGTCATGATTTACTAGAAATGACTCAGGAGACACAGTTGCTGATGCCAGAGTACAGCTTGCCAACTATGTTTTCTTCTTTGGACTTCTTCATTTCTGTTTTTTCAGGTCAACTCCCACTTAACTTCATAGAGTTTGCTGCAACCAGTGCTTAAGATTTCATAAATTTATATTTATTAGTCTTTTACTAATAGAGAAGCTAAGTTACTGCCTTTAAAAGATGATGCAGTTATTCTGAACCTGTAAATGAAGTTCTGTTTTGTTTTATTGAACAAATGCAGTTATTCCAGTAGATACTTCTGAAACATTGAGTTGATGGAAACATGAGTTTATGTAAACTTGATAGCAGCCACTTCTGAAAGATGGTATTAATGCAATAACATGTGCATCACATCCCAATTTCCACATTTGATCTATTTTTAACAAAGCTGTTGTAGAACAATCGAGCAGATGCAAGAGGCTGTGGGAACTGCTGCCTCCTCTTCCTTCAAAGAATGAATCTTATATTGTTCAAAGGCTCGGCAGTGCCAGAGCTGACAATGAGCACGGGTCAGTATTTGACATTGCTCCTGAAATATGAGAAGATGAGGAAGACGATGGAACCAGAACTGGGCAGTGTGACAAACTAGTTGGCTAGGGGTTCTTACAACCATGTCCTTTAGCCCTTGCCTGATCTGTCAAAACGTCTAGTTACGGGTTACGTGGGACCTCCTATGCCACTATCCCACTACCTGAAAGAAAGGAAATGCCCATGGTCAGACTCCTATCACTTGGGTTGTTTTCAGTCTGAACAAATAATTAACCAGTAAATTGAGAATCAATTTCAGAATTGTTATGATAATAGCCCCAATGCATGCTATCACTTCCTGACCCTCGTAAGCTTAAGGCATTTGGCCAGTGAGCAAAAGGCCTGTCTCCTTTTGAAGAGATGAAATAAAAACAGTAATCTCATGATTAAAAAATTATAGGCTTATATAAAAATTATATACAAAGCATATAAGAATGAAGCTAGCATAAAAACAATAAACTTATTCAGACAATAAAAATATCAGAAGCCATGAATTGAACTAGCATACATTAAAACAAAGAACCATGATAGCAAATAAGTGCCTACCATTTTTTTAAAACTTCAGAGGGAGAGATTTCTCTAGTTTACTTTTCCAACAATTCTTGACTTGATATAACCAATGGTCATATACTTCAACCTTAAATCAAAGTTTTGGGAGCATTTCCTCTTAGTTTTTGTCTCTCTAGATATTTCTTGGTCAGAAATTAACATTTATTAGTCCCAAAGAATGGTAAGCTTTGCCCTTATCATAGTTCCCAAGGTGTCTCCTCTGTTTACTTAGATTTTTTGCTGTCCTGTTGGAGCATTGTTTGCCCCTCTACTTTTACTGGAAATTAAACTTTAGCTTCTTTATTATTGCAGTTATTTTGAGTGAGCTATCAATATTTGTGGCTGCCTCCTAAAATTCCTGTTTGCTGAATACTACTAGCAGTCTAGACTACTGCCATTTGAAAGAGTTTTGAGCTCTGAAAACTGCTCTAATCTTCTGGAGCCAAAACAATATAAATTGAGTAAATATATAGAACTGCGTTTTGTCTGAGTGAATGCGTCTTTCACTGGTTTTGAACTAATTTAGAATGTCATAACATTTTGAATTTTAATTCATGGGAGATTTGTTGCTATATGATACAGTTATTATTTTGTTTCATTTGTTAGACTTAATACCTTACATCTAAGAATGTGATCCCACAGCAGTTTGGTTTCCCCCCCCCAAATAATGTTATTAAGAGTTACAATGGAAAGTATAAAAACTAATTCAAACTATCAAAAACACAAAAATAAAAATACAAAAGAAAAGAAAAAAGAAAGTAAACTCTTCATTCCAGCAAGCAAAAGAGATTTAAACAGTTTATCGCCATCACTAAGTATAACATAAACTTTCTTCTCCCCATAACTCTCATAACTAAAAAACAAAGTCTCATGAACCATTCTTTATCAGCCAGGACCTGGTAAGGGAAAACAGATGTACTTAATTTTCTGTTTTAGCCTTGATTGAACAGGCCAACATTGTGTTCCTTTCTGAATTTTTAAGAATCTTATTTCTTAACCCGTTCAAAGATAATAGTTTTGTGAGGTGGCTCGAACTAAGAGAACATGACTGCCCCAAAAGCACAGTGTCTTTCTGTGGTTGAGGGTAGAGTCCCAGTTCCCATCCAGTACCTTAATCAATACATCACCCTAAAAAGACACAACAGTGAGGAACCTACTAGATATAGCTCTTAAATAAGACAAAATAACATGGGAAGCTTCTGATTGCACTTGGATACAGGTCAATCAAGTATCATCTAGTAATTGTACAAAACTTTTCCCAGCAGTTCCAAAAAAAGGCAAGCTGATGAATCTATTTCGGTCAAAGTTTTACATCAATTTTTGTCAGTATGTTGGCAAATACTGTATTTTACAGCTGAGTCACATACTTCCAATTGATTTTGATCTACACTTATTTTATGCCCTGCTTTAGAAATATGATATGCATTGATTTTTTGCTAAATTGACTTCATCTTAGAATGTTCATGGCTATTCTAAAGCAAGCTAACCTTTAACCCCTACTTGTACTTTAGGGAGGAAGTATATTTGTAGTCGGTTTTCATATTTCCATTTGAAGATGGAAGAACTTAGCAAACATTTACAACACGATGAACAGAAATATTAGAATTAATAACTATTATTGAGATGGGCAACCTATAACTCACAGTGCCCATGTGAAAATATCTGGAATACAGTGTTATAATTTCATTCCAGTTGGAAATGAAAGGAATAAGATGTGGCCTAAGTACCAAACCCAACTCAACCCACGTATATATATAGTGTGTGAAATGTTCAGGGATGTACTTTTCCTTTTATCTAGAACGATGACAACATTGTTAAAAAGCATTATCTTGCCTTTTGGCTATAAATTCCTTCATTACTATACAGTTTAAGCAGTAACGTAATTTAAAAGATGAAGTGGTGCCTGAATTCGTTCCTTTAATTAAAATATTACTGTTCCAGACAAATAGAACATTGCTGAAGTAGGCAGTTTCCATGCTTTTATAGTTGAGACAAGATGCTTGGAGAAAAACAAAAACAAAAGTCCATTAAAAAGTTCAGTTTTTAATCTGCAATTTATCATTGGAGAAGATGAATGTTGATACAAGTATACTTGAATCAGTTTTTTTACTTAGTTGAAAGAATCAGTATTACAGAACAATGACAGACCTTAATGATTTTCAAAAGCAGTTCTAATCAATATATTGCACAAAATAACCACAGCTAAGCTTTTTGCTAGTGGTTTTTAAAATTAAATTGTTATGTTATGTCACTAATTAGTCTTTTATTCATATTCAAATAAAGCAAGTAGTAACCTGTTTGGTTCCTTGTGTTATAAGAATATGAAAAAGAGAAAATTATGCCATTTGAAGAGCCTGGTATAAAAAGAAAGTAAATTGGCTCATTGTTTTGCTTTTGTTGAAAATATCTGTAAAATGTTCATGTGTTCTGTTCACACTGTAAGATCTCATCTAGTAGAAGTATTGTAACCTTATAAACACAATAATATTTATTTACTTAAACCTTTGTACAGTTTACCATAAAACCTTTTGTAGCAATTTGCAATCATATTTGAAAATAAACAAACAGTTACTGTCAGACACGGGCATTAAAAGGAAAAGATTTATATCTACCCTTCACACCCAAAGGCCTGGAGAAAAAAATATGATTTGATAGTAGGCCTGGCGGGCTATGGTCTATGGGGTCGCAAAGAGTTGGACACGACTTAAGAGACTGAACAACAACAAAATGAATTGATTATTAGAAATGAGGATTTCAAAATGCAGTAGTCGCCATTTGGACTCTCCACCTGTAAGTGAATGCATGAAGGCACTCACAACTTGTGGCGCTCAAAGCAAGACTTCTCTGCACAATGATCATGCCCTTTATAACAGGGGCCACACTATATTAGACATCCAAATCTTACACATCTGCATAACAGACCATGATTTCTTTGGTATTTGGCACATTTAGTGGAGTCATGGAACAACCTGTGTGACACAAAGGAGTTCAACCCAGTATCTATGATTGCATGACTACAATTGGGTAAAAGTGCAATGTGTTCTTAAACAATTTGAAATAGCTACGGTACTTAGCAGCTGTCTTGGATTAACAACAAAGGTTCTGCTTCCAGTTTTAGTCATAGGTTGAGGACTAACTGTAGTTCTAAGTTTCTAATCTTTATATAAAACTTGGGTTGAAGGTTACATGAATAGGTATTAGGCTGATTGAATGAATGATCCTTAATATGCCCAAACTTCAAAGTAAAAACAGAATCCATAAGATCTTATAATTAAAATGAAAAATGAACATATTTAAGGAAATTAAAAATTCTGAAATTCAGAAATATAAGAATAACAGATGTTCAAAGTGTTACTTGACCTGGAAAATCTGACCAACAAAAAAAATCTGTTAGTAATAGAAGATCTAACATTATGTAAAGATTATAGTGTTGATTCTGAGTGAGAGGACCTAAGCCCTACCGTATGATTCCAGGTAAATTACTATCAAACCTGATGGAGTTGTTGAGATGCTAAGACGGGTGCTGTAAATACTCCTGAGCAGTTATGATGAAGAATATTATATACTTAGTACAGAATTACTGTTTTTATAGAAAAATTGACACTTTTGAAACATTCATTCTTCATCTCAAGTGAAATATGACATAGGCAAAGGATATGGAAAGTAAAAGAAATACAGTGTTTGCATAGCCATTAGCCCAGCAAATCAGGAGAGATTTATTGGTGCAGAAAGTTATTACCTACCATCTGCTCATCCACTGTGTTTTCCATCATGAGCTGCTTTTGTCTTTAATATTTGAAAATAGTTTTAAAGCACTTTTTGTGTTAACTTTAACTGGAGGTCTGGGTAAATGTCTATAGAGAACTCAGCATGATAAGTTATTAACAGTTAAATTAATGTGAAATGTTAAATCTATGCTTGTATATCACTGTAGTGGATCGGTAAATTCAGTCACAGGCACTCCCTCCAATGATTTGTTATAATGACATTTACTGACTATCTGAGGGCATCAGGAAGAGATGAAATATTTAGCATTTTAGATGTACCTCAAAAAAGATAATACAATTATTATTTTTCTAGCCATCTATTTTGTTATGACTTAGAGAAAAGCTTACAAAGAAACAGGCAAAAAGGGGGATGAATCCTTATTTTTTCGAATCATCCATATGTATAGTGTGAAAAAATGTTGGGATTTTGCCTTTTTTATGTTCTATGAAGATTAAATTAACTATTAAAGTAAATTATAGAAATACAGTAGCAGTTTGCCATAGGCTAAAGGTACAGACAGCACTATATTGTGTGAACTAATTTATTACCCATCATTTTGTCTTTTATAGGATGTGGAGAAAATATTTGTGGAATTCAATCATAAAGAACTATTTGAGTTCTATAACAAGGTCTGTATTGGTGTTTTAATAGATTTTCCAGCACCTGATAACATTTTCTTGGCTTTAATAAGACTTTATTATCAGCTCTGTGATTCTGAGTTGTTTTTGCTTGGAGCTTTTCTTGTAAACACATACATAATGCCTTCCTCTTCCAAAGCAAATTCATCTTTTCTGAATTATATCTTGTATATACAGGGTTTACATTTGCTGTTTCAAATGGCTTTGAGCAAAGTGGTGTTTGCTATAACTTGTAGTTAACTAACAAGAACCGAATTATGAAAAGCTTAAATCAGTAAAACACATTTATTTACATTATACAGGTGATGAATTCACCCAGTCGTATCCATAGGTTTCCAAATTGCAAACACATATCTATATATTATAAATTGTCACTGGATACTTTTTTTAAAAAGTCAACTTTAATAATGAGAAAAGAATTTTTTTGCTTTATTAATGAGAAATTATTTCATCAATGTATGGTTATATTTAATTTGCATATTTTTATTTTTTCTCTTCCATTTTCATGTTCCTAAATACCTTCTTTCTTTTCTTTTGATCAAATAGTTGGAAACCATACAAATGCAGCTGGATTCACTGACGTGATACTATGTGAAGACTAATTTCTCCATCACCTTCTAACTGTTTTGATACTGAAGATATAATGACTGAAAATATTTGCTGAAATACTCAATAGATTGCTACAATAAATGATTTAAGTTTCTTTGATCATTCGCATTAGGTAACTGAAATCATTGTTAAGAAAGGTTTGCTTACAATTAACTACATGGTCTTCAACATTTAAGTGAGGCCATGTACTGTATTATTGTGCAGATTTTTGACTTATGAAGTCTGCAGTTTTTGTGTTTTGTATTTACATTGTGGATGCCAGTTTTTGTAATACTGTGGCATAATAAACTGCATGTAATAATTATCCAAAGTAAAAAAAGATAATTAAATTGTTAGAACATTGGCTCCAGTACCGGCATCTTACTCATAAGAACAACAGTACAAATACTTAACTTTGGACTCTTTTAGTTTATTACTTAATGCTTTTGTATTTACTGCCAGATTTTCCAATTATGACAAATAGCAAGGTCTGCTTGTTTTTCAATGCTTCAGTGATTGCTAAAATGCTTTAAAGGACAATTGCCCTCTCACGCATCAAAAAGAAAATAATGAGAATCTTTTAACAAACTCAGTTGTTTACTTGATCAACATTTTACCACCAAGATTTGATTTTATAGATTCCCAGCTTGAAAGAAATTAGAATTAAATTAAAATTAAAAAAACAAGGCCCTTTTTCGCAAATTCAAAGGAGTGAGGACGAAGTCCAGTGCTGCAATAACAGGGGAAACTGTTGATGCAGATTGCTGATGTGCTTTTTAGCGTACTTTAATGGTAAGAAGCCGCTGAGTTTTAATGCACACATTACATTGCTGATTGGAAAACTATCTAACTATGGATAATATTTTGCATTTCTTAGCATTCCCTAGGTTTTTCGCTTTCATTCAAAAAATAGCTGCTGGGTGCACAAATAAGTGCACTTAATAATGCCAATTAAAAGTCATGGCAAAAGGTGTTTGCAAGACGCCTTGGTGTAATAATTAATTGACATGGCTGTGGTACATCTGGAATATTGTACTTAGAGTATGATTGAGCAAGTTTTAGAAATAATATGGAAATGTATTGGTGAACACAACAGTACCTTTCTGGTATTCATTAGGGGATTCCATTTTTTTCAAGAATTCATGCATCCCTTATCTGGATCTGTAGAAGGAAAATACTTATTTATTTATTTATTTATTTTTTTACCCATAAACTCAAGTAATTTATTATGGTTGTGCAGTTTACTTGGAGAGATGCTTAATTGAACAAAACCAGAAACAAAATGCCATTCAAGAATAGAATGGATCCAACAGTAGGATTTTGTGTCTTGGATACAAAAGGAAGGAGTTTTGCCATCATGTAGAGGAATCTCCCTCCAGATCAGTGACAGAGCAATGTGAACAAATACAGAGTACTTTGTAGGAAGAATTGAAGACTATCGCTGTGAACAAGGAGCTTTGGCAGACATACAAATGGACAATCAAAGCCAGTGCAGAAGCTTTCCAGCTGCAGTGATCAGACTTCTAGCACAAGGAGAAAGAGTCATGAAAACCAAAAAGTACTTTTTCCTCTTCAAAGGGGTGAGCAATTTTCTTCCTGTCTTCTGTCTGGCATCCCAGTAGGTTGCAGAGACCAGTGGACGGATAGTAGCAATACAGAGAAATCACATAGATTTTAGCGTGACACATCTATCTTTGTTTTCAAGTTTGCAGTCATTACAGCAGTGAAGGATAGGCAGGTTGAGGAAGCAGGTGTCCTAATTATACCTCTGGACAAGCCACCCTCCTCTTTTGACAAAGAATTCAGAAGGGTCTGAGGCCAAGACTTGAAACAGTTCTGATCTTACATACAGGTGGCCTTCCAGACGGATAATAACTGATGGACTAAGGTGGATGATTTCTACAACAGATCTAACTGTCTCCAACCCTGGAAAGAGATTATAAGTGGTCATATAAATGAATCTCTTGTTTCTGTTATGGTGAATGGAGAACCATGGATCATGGACTTGTCTGAAGAGGGAGCCTAATGTGTTTAATTCATTGGTTCAGGACACCAAGGAAGAGGCAGTTTACGGCACTAAGAGAATGAAGTAGCAACCTCTTCACCACCAATGTCTTAGGTGTCTATGCACAGATGATATGGGAAGATTATAAAAGAGTCAGGACAAAACATTAGGGAGGAAGTGGCTGTCTTGATTCTTGAGTGAGCAGTGCTTCCCAAACAGCATTGCCATGACTGACATAGCCTGTAGATGACTCAGTCATTTATACAAAGCTGGAAAGAACTTTGGGACATAAATGCTTTTGGTCTTATTAATGGATAGAAGTGCAATTGAATTAATCCCAAGGTTTTGCTTTTCTTTACACTTTTATTCTATAAATAAATTTAATGTAGGTCAATGTAAAGCAGTCTATGGTAACTGAAATATGTTTACATTCTAAAGCCTTTAAAGACTGTATTTATAGGGTGAAAGTGTAATACCAGACCATTAAATGACTAAACTAGAAATTATGAGTCAGAGAGAAATTAGTTTGTAATTTTCAAGTCAAGCCATTATCGATTGGCACATTAACACACACTTCTGCAACTTTCCTATTTTGATTGAAAAATATCCAAACATGCATTGTAGAATGACTTTTTTCTTACATTAAAAATCAGTCTAAATAATTATTTGTGCAAGCTCTTAAACTCATTTCAAATTCACCCCAGGAGTAACCTTCAGTTTTTCTCTACCTTTTTTATACACACGTACAAAGTATAGGAAATAAAGCAAATAACCATCTTGAACAATTTTTCCCCTTTT
>JANHFO010009749.1:6227-20011 GCA_032468095.1 Pareas carinatus | reverse complement strand
CTCCTCCTCGCCCGATCACGAGGTGGAGCTCAAGATAAGATGCCAGGTGCCGAGGTCATCCTCAACTCCCTCCGTCTCCTCTATGGTAACTCCGAGATAACTGGAGTTGACAGTTATGTTGGAGTTGAGTGCATTGTTGGAAGCCCTGAATGGCCAGCTTATGGACAGATTATCATGGAGAAATATACCCATTGTATGTGGTTGCTAGGATTGATGGCAAATAATCAACCAATCAGTTAATCAAATGGCTTATCCCCTATGTATATAGTATGAGTTAGAATGGGACATATGTTCGGATAGTGAGAGTTCAAAAAACTTGCAGGAAGATTGATTTTTTAATGTAAAATAAATCTTTATCTTTACCTATGCCACCTATATTTTTCTTTGCCTGTGATTATTCCTGCTTCCCTGTCTGTTTTGTTGTATGTCAAGAAGATCACAAACTGCCTAAATTTAGAATCCAAAGTTTGGGAGTAAGGAGCTGCTTCTTATATATTTTACCTCATCAAGTGCTGAGCAGTTCTAAAGAAGTTCTAAAGAAGCAGTTCTAATTCTAAAGAAAAATGTCAAGGTGGCACCTGGTTTAAATAGCATTTTCAATCTAAAGACTGAAAAACAGAATAGCAGAGTTGGAAGAGACCTTGTAGATCATCTCGTTTTGGACTACATGAAACACAACACAGTTTATTTAAATGTGAATCAAGTGATCTTGGCAAGATTTCAGAAGTGTCTTGTCATTACCTTCTTCTGCTGGATCCAAGGGCTCTACTGGAGAAGTAAAGCTCCTTGCAATCCATGGGAGCCTCCTGTTCAAGCCAGAGGCTCCAGCGTGTCTGACCCTAATTGGCTGTCAATCAATGGTCAGCAGATGTTGGGAGCTGTTTCCCCCCTCCCAACTACTCAGACATTTGGGAGACTGGAAAAAGGGACCCATTGATTGGCTGTTGCACCAGCCCAAAATGTATTATAAAAGTCTGTGTATTTTTCCATCCCTCGCTGGCTACATTCTGTTACTTCGTTGCAATATACGCTGTTTGGATTCACTGAGGCTTCTCCCGCTTCTTCCTTGTGCGATCGGACCCAAGCCCCCCAGATCTAACAGGGACCCCTGGCTTAAACCACTGTGGCAAAAAAACCTGTAAAATTCACTTAAATGTTTCACTTAGCAACAGAAATGTAAGTCAAGGACTACCTTTAATTCTCATGGTCTCTGACGATTGGCTGGACCTAATGGGTGTGCCACACACACACCCCTAGTTGATGTAACGACTCCAGATCCCAAACCTTTTTCAGAACCTGCTCGGGGACTTGGGGCTACGGTCACGTGGCTGGAGCTGACCGGAATGGACTCAGGTTTGCTTGGAAGTGGCTTTGTTTTTTCCTCCCTGCCTCCTCCGACCAGCGACGGCCTCCGCCGTGTCCCCCCGCGCGCGGCTCTTCCTACCCTCCGGAGCGAGAGCGGAGACAGAGCAAGCGCGCTCCGAAGGAGGACCGCGGCACCTTTCCTCGCGGTGTGGAGGCGCCGGCGGAGCTTTGCCGGGTTCAATTCCCGCCTCGCCTTTCTCGCCGGGAGGTGGAGAAGCCCGCCGGGTCCTCCCCCGCGAAGAGGACATGGGCGGGCTGTCGCTGGCGGAGACCCAGCATACCCGGAGCCCCTAAACAAGGCGGCGGCAGCGATGGGACTCCGACCGGGCGCGGCGCTGCTACTCATCACGTTGGGTAAGCCCAAAGCTCGTCCCGATCGCGGGCGCCGGTCCAGCGGGAATGGCATCCTCTGGGAGGCTGGGGGTGCGTGGGAGAAGTCTTGGTTGGGACGAAGCGATAACGGGAACTTTTTTAAAAAATTAAATGTGTTAAGACAGTTTACTAGACAAGACCGAATGCCATTTGCGTTTCTCTGCATCTTTAGAAGATTACGGGAAGCGTTCCTGTGTTAAGGTCCTGAAATTAATAAGATGATGGAAGAACCCAAGATCGTGTTAGTGATGGACAACTTCTAACGGCATACTTATTTAAGTTAATTACTTCGTTTCCAAGGAAAACTTTCCAAGGAACACTTTAAGAATTCATTTAACTTGGTGAGACTTTTCAGAATGAAGCAGTTTTAATTTTCAGCTCATGTACTGACTCGTTCTATTCTTCCTGGCTGCTTTTTCTTCAAGTACCAGCCTCATCTCGTTTTCCAGTCTACGTTGTAAAAAGCCTTGCAAAAGAGGGTAGTTTGCTAGAGATAAGAGGGGCTCAACTCATGGTTGGGTCCCTCCTTTGAAACCATGTATTTCAGGTCAAAATCCCTAACCGATCTTGTCAAGCAAGTTATGTCTTACTGTGCCAAGTTATAGTTTGTTAAAGCATGGTTTACTGAATAAACCACAACTGGCTTGGTTTGTATAACACAAGCCATACACTGTGACTTTCAAATGATATGACTAACGATCCCATTATGGCTTCATGCAATGTTTGAAGCAGAATTCTACTTGGTAATTTTGGTTCTGCCTCTTATGTATGATGACCATTCATTGTGTGTGTGTGTGTGTGTGTGTATGTGTATCGCACATATATATTTTATGCTTCTTATTTAAGGGAAATTGCTCTTGGACTTTAGATGAAGTCCCTGGAAAAAGAGGTGTGCTAATTAGGATGTTACATTAATCCCTTTTGCATCTGCAGGACAATTACTCAAGTTATCGATGGCAGAAAGTCAATGTGAAAATATTTATCAAGATTTCTCTGGCTGCATCTTAAAATTAGGAGAAAACATGGCTAGATATGAAGAAGAAGCCGAAGAAGACAAAGTGAATCGGAGTCTGCTGCAAGGGCTGCAGGTTGTGTGTGGGTGAGCAGAAAACCTCTGAACTGTACTGTATGAACACCCTATTGTGATGCGTCTCTACAACAGATATACTTAGCTTCTAAACCAGAATGACTGATATCCCCTTCCCTTTTCTCCTCTGTGAATGGTCCCACTGAATATTCTCCAAATACTAGTGGAAAAAGTGAAGGTTTTCACTCTCATAGTACTGCAGTTGGTCTCATGTCTATCACTTGACTAGCAAACTGTGTTGCCCACAGAAAATGATTCAAGTTGAAAGCAAAAAACTAGTTCAAGTTAGTACCGATACAAGAGAACAAATCCATCACTGTTGAAAAGTACTCACTTTCCCATTTTCTAATCACAATTGGAAAAGTCATTTGGTAGATAGCAAAGGCAAAACCAGTTCTATTGCCTCTTGTGAAACATGCATTTGTTTTCAAATAATGATGGGGTGAGATGGCTCAGTGGATAAAGAGACTGAGCTTGTCAGCTGGAGAGCTGACAGCCTGAGTTCGAAACCCAAGCTCCATGCAATGGAGTTAGCTCCCATTACTTGTCTCAGCTCCTGCCCACGTAGCAGTTCGAAAGCATGCAGATGCAAGTAGATTAATAGCTACAACTTCGGTGGGAAGGCAACAGCGTTCTGTGCACCTTTGGGATATACGGTAGCTATGCTGGCTGCATGATCACAGGAAATGTCTTTGAACAATCCTGGCTCTTTTGGCCAAGAAACAGAGATGAATACCATGGCCTAGAGTCAGACTGATAGGGAAACCTTTACATGAAAGAATGGGACGCACAGTAGAATTTTAAGAAACTTGTTTCCATGAATACAATTTGAGCCTGAGCAGTTTGGTTTGGCTATCAACACAGTGTGGTGAATTTCAGTGCCCTTCAGTCCTGGGTATAACATGATTAGAATCAGAATCAGAATCTATTTTGCCATGTGTGTCAGGACACACAAGGAATTTGTCTTCAGTGATTATGCTCAATACCTCCATACATACACAACAAGAATACAATCAAGATACATTCATAGGCAGTTTGAATATATAAGCATAATCATGATCATTTGTATATATAGGCATATATAGACATAATCAATTGTGTATATAAGCATAAGATACATTCATAGTTTTAAAGTACATTATAAAGTGTGGACACCATGTCACAAAAAACATTTCATCCTGTCACAAAAACACCCTCCGCACTAACACTGTCCTGTAAGTCAGCTGTTTTGTAGGTTGATGACATGAGGGAAGAAATTGTCCTTATGTCTAGTTGTTTTGGTTTGCAATGCTTTATAGCAGCATCCAGAGGGAAGAAGTTGTAACAGATTATGTCCATGGTGTGACATTATTTTCCCCGCTCTCTTTTTGGATCGTTCAGTGCACAGATCTTCAGCGGAGGGGAATTTTGTAGTTTTATCTTTTCCACAGTTCTAATTATTCTTTGAAGTCTATGTTTTTCTTGTTTTGTTGCATTGCCAAACCAGACAGTTATTGAGGTAGGTTATGAACTCAATGATTCCTCTGTAGAACTGAGTCAGTAGTTCCTTGGGTAGTCTGAGCATTTCTTGTTGAACTTTTTTAATGACATCTTTGATGTTGGCTGTCCATTTTAGATCTTGAGATATTGTAGAGCCCAGAAATTTGAAGGACTCTATTATTGATACAATGTTGTTTGATATTGTGAGAGGAGATAGTATAGACTTGTTTCTCCTAAAATCAACTATCATTTCCACTGTTTTGAGTGAGTTCAGTTTTAAGTTCTTTTCGCACCACAAGACTAGTTTTTCCATTTCGTGTCTGTAGGCAGATTTGTTGTCTCGAATGAAGCCAATCACTGTTGCATCATCTGCAAATTTTAGTATTTTGACAGAGGGGTCTTTCAAGGTGCAGTCATTGGTGTATAAGAAGAAGAGAAGTGAAGAGAGCACACAGTCTTGCGGTGCACCTGTGCTGATTTTACAGATATTTGATGTTATTTTTCCTAGCCTCACCTGCTGCTTGCTGTCTGTTAGGAAGCTTATAATCCATTTGCAGGTATGGTCAGGTACATTTAGCTGAGTCAGTTTGTTTATAAGAATATCTGGAATAACAGTATTAAATGCAGAACTGTAGTCCACAAAAAGTATTCTTGCATATGTCTTTGGTTAATCAAGATGTTGATTATGTAGTGTAGTGTATGTAGTGTAGTGCCTTATTAATAACATCATTTGTTGATCTGTTTGCATGGTAGGCAAATTGTAAGGGATCTAGAGGTTGGTTTGTGATGGTTTTTAGGTGGACAATCAGTAGTTTTTCAAAAGTTTTCATAATTACTGATGTCAGTGTGACTGTTCTGTAGTCATTTAGCTCTTTGATGGTGGATTTCTTTGGCACTGGTATGATAGTAAATTGTTTGAAGCAAGAAGGAACAACAAGTTCATTTAACTTGTTTCTCCCTCAAAGATTTTATTCATATCTTCAGTTGAATAGAGATTGTCTTACCTCATGCAACAATCTAAAATTTTGAAACTGAAAACAAATACTTGAATATATACTAGTTGAATATACAAAGAAATGTATAGTATTTAAATCTGTCTGTAATTCAGCTGACATTAATGCAATAGAGTTAACATCTGTAAGAGTAACATTTAGCATTAATTGGATTTCCGGCATGTATCCATCACAAGGTTTTTACATGCTAGAATAGATGACATTAAGGTACAAAAGACAATTATGTTCCTTCCCTGACAAATGTTGGTTTCTGACCACGAAGTCTGATAACCTATTAAAGATGATTGAAACTGAATTTTTATTGTATTCTATTCTATGAAATAATCATGAGGAACAACTAGGAATAAACTCTAGGAATATTTCCTTTAGAATAAGGAAATATGATACATATATGGGGAAACTTATTCAGGCATATGATTTTAAATGTATTTGTTCCTGAGAAATAACACCACAGCTCTATTAACATCAAAGGCAACAAAAATAATCACAGGATATTTATCTTGCTTAATTGATACTTCATCTTTTGTGCATACAGTATGTGTCTGCATTTTGATATAATTTACTATTTAAACAGAAACAGAAATGTCAGACTTGATTATGCTTTATTGAGTTAACATCCTTGATGCTCTGTTCTTCATCCAGAAATAGAAACTGAGGTAAATTTACCACTTATGACCACAGAGCAGCATGATATCTCTTCATTCCAAACTTCAGACTGCTGATCCACACAGCAGGAGAGAGATTCATTTTAAATTAAATTCCACATGCCAAGAACCAGACTTCAAAAGTGAGGAAGCAAAATTGTTGCTCTGACATTGCAATATCTAGAAAGTCTTCACTAAGGGTCTTTGGTCCCCTCCATTTTCTATGTAAATTATTATGCAAATTATTTTTTTTCCTCTGAGAGAAATTAACTTTAAAAAAGAGGTGTGGAAGATCTTTGAAAAGAGCTCTGTTGAAGACTAACAATTCTTATTAAAAATACTGTCTTTCTACTATTTGACAGAAGACAAAATAAGGGATATATAGAGCTTAAGAGATATAAGGGATATATAAAGCTTAGCAAAACAATCCATTTTTTAAAAGTAAGCAGCTGTTATGCAAGGTCCAACTACCTTAGTGTGTGGGGAACTGTGGATTATACCGAATGAAGGACATATGATCTGCCTCAACATGCCTCCATTAGCTGTAATTAATTTTGTTGCTATAGAATTGCCTACTCCTGCTGCCGCCTCTATGCTTATAATTAGATGAGGAACACTCATTTTTCAAGAGTTTACAAGGAAAAGCTATTAGCTTCATGCAGACAATTGGCTGATACTGTCTATGCTTCTCAAGCTTTTCTTAGAAGCCGGATGAGGAGGGCAGGAAGACCAAGGGCAAATTATTCCTGAAGCTTTAATAAGAAAAAAGGGAGTCACATATAAATAGCAACAACAAAAATAAGGGACTTGCATTTGGACACATGTTCCTAAGAGCCAAAGTACTGTATGCTTTAGAGAGAGCTGCTTTTTCTATTTGGTTATTTCAGATGTTTAAAATAGGAATCAAAACAATGTGGGAAAATGTAGGATAAACATATCACATCTTTATACTATAAAATCATATAAAGTACCATTCATATATTTATTCATTCATATCATATTGTTCTACCCAGAGGACATTCAAAGCAGTGTGCAGTTAAAAAGAGCATAATTAAAATCTGGTCAACCTTGAGACCCATTATATTCCATTATATTCATTAATCTGTGCTTTAGTGGTTTTAATCTGTGTCTAGAATTCAACTTGTGCTGCTTTTCACCTACTGCATATCTATTTCTCCTGTAAATTTCCCCCAAGAATATGATGAACATATGCACTCTGCTTTCTTGATGTGCACATATGCCTATTATATGCATATCCTCCAATTATTGTTTAAAAGATATAAGTACCAATTCTTATTAATTTAGGATTACTGTACCATTAATAGTATGTGAGCATACTGAAAATAAGCATTTCTGAGTTGAATTTCTTAATTTTTAGACCAGTAACACATTACATTTGAGAATACTAATATTATTGCCAGCAATGAGAAAATATTATTTCCCTTAGCTTGTTATGAAGGAGTGTGAGAATAAAAATAAAGCTGTAATGCCATCATGGAAGGTAAATAGTATGCATAAATAATGATTCTCCTTCAATAATATATGGAACTCAGAAGGCAGATGAAAACAGCTATATAAAAATTAGTGATGGAGGAAAGGAAAGATCCTGAATATTCATTTGTGATCATATGGAAGTTAATTGATTCCAATGTTGGATTACCCTTTACTAAGTGAACTGCAAAATATATATAGCTTCAATAATAGGAATATGAATGAGACAGAGAAGAAAAAAACATATTGTATCCTGTTTCCCCAAAAGTAAGACATCCTCCGAAAATAAGACCTACTGACAGTTTTGCCTCTCACTGAAATATAAGGCATCCCCCCAAAATAAGACCTCCCCGATAATAAGGCCTCGGACCTCCGGTTCTGGGTGGCCTCTGTGTTAAAATAAGCTATCACCTGAAAATAAGACCTAGCGCATCTTTGGGTGCAAAAATTAATATAAGACTGTCTTATTTTGGGGGAAACACGATATGTTGTGTATTGTTCCAGATCTTTCATCCCTAGCTTATAAATTCTATATTAATGTTCCATTTAAAAAAAATTTAACACGGCTGGGAAAAGTAGAACTGAAAAACAGCATCTGAAGCTTTCATTATGCTGCAGTTAAAGTACCCCCCTCCAAGAGTACTGTATTTGTTGTGCCCCGTCCCAACAACCCAACTGCCAGTTGAGTTGGATGATGAGGGGCTGGAAGGGCCTTCCAGCCTTGCTGGGCCAGGGCTGCAAGTTCCCGCCCTGTTCAATCACCCCTCCCTAGTTCCTCCTCACCAGATATTGCAGGGGAGGAGGAAGCTGGGCCCAATGCCAAGGAGCCCACAGCAAGAGAGGGGAGTGAAACTTGGCTTGGAGCCAGAGGCCTTCATCGAGGAAACGGCCAAAAGCCGTAATGAAAATGCTCAAAGCCAACTGGAGCCTCTTGTGGACGCATGCACAAAGCAGAGGCTAAGACGAGTGGCTCAGAGGCAGCTGACCAGCCTATTGGGCGGCGCCAGGGGTGTGACTGGCAGCCCCACCCTCAGTGGGGCCTCAAAGAATTGCCTTTTGAAGCAGGCAAGTATTTACTCCCGTAAGGATTCTTGAATCTTGGACTTCAGACTTCTTGCTTTGTGTTTCTTGACCTTGGACTGTATCCTGACAATTCTGATGCACTAATCCCGGACTGACCACATTTTGTCTTCAACTACACTCCTATCTGGTATCCTGTGTATGTGTGTTGTGTGGATGCCTTGCTGTTTGTGGCTGCACTAATCTGCAGCGGAACGCCTGCCTCGTTATCTTTGGTGGGAAGCCAGCGGGACTTGACTGTGGCCTTAAGCCAGGCCAATTACTCATGGCTGGAAGCCATCTTACCTCTGGCTAACGGCTCTTGGCCCCCTGCTCCCCCCCCCAATGTCGAGCCAAGTCATAACACTGTTCTTTTTCACAGCAATTGCCATACCTCAATAAAAACCTAGTTGCTTACCTTCAAGACAAAAAAAATAAAAGAACAATAGAGCTCTTCATTAGTTTTAGCAAATAAAGGGTCAGGAAGAGTCATTGAATTAGATTAAACTGAGTCCTTCATTAAACAAGTACAGAGCAGAAAGGTTGAAACAATACATGCATTTGGCTGTACACACTGCAAAATCCCATATACAAAATAAAATGTTCACATAGACATTAGCACTGGTTTATGGCTGAAAAGGCAATTTTTGAAAGAATTCAAGGAATGGGATTGAACAGTACCATCTTGAAAGAACAAACTGCAGATTTGTAGACAGCACAACCTTTTTCTTAAGCCTACACAATTCATATTTTGGGAATAATTGCAATTTGCAGAGTTCCAATGCACATCTTTTAGTCATTTTAAACAAGCAGAAAAGGTTCAAACTAAAGTTCATTGAGGCTGGCTCAATCATTTTTTTATCAAACCAATAGATTTCACAGGGATATTCTGAGATATAAATGAGAGGAGAATAGAATATATATCGCCTTGCATTCTCAGAAAAAGTCAGTGAGACATGCAAAATGGGTCAAAATAATAGAAAAACAAATTAAGCCACCATAACGTAAAAGCCCAGGTTTTTTTTTAAAAAAAAAGCTTTAACCACTAGGTCTTTAAATGCAGAACATGGAATTGTACTTGGAAACTGACTGGTAATCAATGCACATGAAAGAACAGGTTTATTTTTATTTACGTTCCCAGTTACAGTGGCAGCTGAGCTCCATTAACTGGGCTTCAAGCATAGTCTGACACAGACTATGTTAGGTAATTTAAACAAGATGTTTCAAGTGTGTGCACTATCCTGGAAAGCTTCACATATTTCAAGAGATTTAAGTTTCTGGGTATCAATTAAACCAGCAAGTGTACTATCCGATATTAGAGGATAGTTTCCATAGAGCAGTGGTGGCGAATCTGGCATGGGTGCCAGAGCCCTCTCTGTGGGCACACGCTGTCACCTCAACACAAATGTCTTTACTAGAAAGCCAGAGGGATGTGAGGCTCCTCTCCCCTTTTCCACGTGCGCCTGAGGACATTTCTGACATCACCTGCCCCTCTGTCCAGCAGCCCAATGGAAGCACTTCCTCCTTCCCATCTGAGGTAACGTGGGAGGCTCAAATGCAGCACAGAGTCTGTGGTGAAGGTGATAGAGGAGAGGAACTAGGTTGGAGGGGAGCACAGCTCACAGTGGGCAGCAGAAGCTGGAGTAGAACACCAAGAGGCCCGCGATGAGCTCGGATAGGCTGTGGGTGAGGAGGGGAGATGCAGAGGAGTCACCGATGGCCACAGGGAGCGCGGGTTGTTGTGTTGGCACTTCGCAATAAATAAGTGGCTTTTGGATTGCAGTTTGGGTACTTGGTCTCTAAAAGGTTCGCCATCACTGCTATAGAGAAACTGCAGTTCTATCTAGCAAACAGATCATGTTCACCTTTTACCAAGAACTTTATTCCTTACGAATTTCATCTTGAAAATTTCTACAATAAATGTACAGTGGTATCATGGTACTCAACTGCTTTGAAACTCATCTAATTTGGTACTTGATACATTTTGATGCGGAAATTTTGTCCCAATATCCATTTGTTTTGTACTCAATGTGCAAACTAGAACTTGCAAGTATCGGCTGCCCTGTGACTCATTACATTATTCCTTATGGGAAAAAAATTGTTTGGTACTCGCGGTTTTTGGTACTCATCATGCCTCCCAAAACCAATGTATGATGAGTAACAAGGAACCACTGTGTTTGTTAAATATGTAGCCTTCTTATCCATCATATGGTACCTGAGGTTTTTTTTTATCCACAGGCATTTATGTTACTATTTGTAGATTTGAATTTGTATATATTGTAGGTCAATGCTTATCAACCTTTTCACAGATTGTACAACTTTTAGGACCCGACAATATTTGAATACCACCAGTGGCTTAGCAAGGTGTCAAAAACTTAATGACCAAAAAAAGAAAGAAAGTGATAAAATGCACCCGCTTACCACAATTTTAATGGGAAATCTGTGCTGGTCGGCCCTTCTTCCTCCCTCTCTCTCTCTCTCTCCTTCCACAGCCTCTGCTTCTTCATTGATCCCTCAGATTGTCTCACAGAATCCTCTCCTATCCCCTTCTCCTTCTCAGGCTTGCCCCACAGAACCTTCTCTTCCCTGTATTTCTCCATCATCTCTCTTTCTCTCCCTTCCAAACTGCCTCTTTTTATATCCTCTCCTCTTTTCCCCGGCAGCGCAGATCAGCTGGAGCCTAGGGTGCTGCCCCTGCGCCCTTAGCAGAGCTTTGGCAACACAACAGACTGGCAGACTTTACCCCAGGCATGTGCTTCATCTCATCTCCCCTACACTTCTCTGAAATTAGACAAGGTAGATGTCACGTACCACCCGGCAGGTACCAACTTAACACCAGTGGTACACATACCACAGGTTGAAAAGCCCTGTTGTAGGTAACCATACAATTGGTATTGCACCTTTCAGTTAACTGGAAATGTGTAAGTATTTAATAAAACAGGATTGAGAGCCAGTTTGATCTAGTGGTTAAGGCTCCAGGCTATACATAGGAGATGTGAGTTCTAGTCCTGCCTTAGACATGAAAACTAGTGTATGACTGGGTCACTCTTTTTCAGCCCAGCCCACTTCACAGGGTTGTCGAGCAAAACAGGAAGGGAGGAGCATTAGGTATATTCGCTGAGTTATTTATAAAAACTATAACGGTGGGATATAAATAAACAAATCAGATATAAGATTATCAGATTGTCATGCAGATCCAGAATCCTGTTTCCTTGATATCATTTTGCTATCATTTTCTTTTGAATGCTCATGGATTGTGTTATATAAATATGGACGCCATATGATACGTTTTCTAGTCAAATGTTCCTTCAACATGATAATGACCAGACTATAAAAGGTCTTAAAATTATATTTGGAAGCCTCCAGTATCTAGACATTCACAACTGCTTAAATGATGGCCACAAATTATTTTTCTATATGTTTAAAAAATAGCATACCTCTTGGAAGTTTTCTGCTTCTCTTTCTTTTATTTCTTGATCTATAGCTCTCCTCTTTGCTCTCTCTTCTTCAATTTTTTTTTGTGTTTCTTCCTCAGATAATTGTCCAATTTTTTCAAATTTTTTCTTTAGGTTCTTTGGTTGAATTGAACCACTTCTTTTCAACTTTATCAGCTCCTCATATTCTCTGCTTAGCTCAAAGGTCTCACATTCCTCCTCCTCCTATTAAAATAAAATGTTTGAAATTATCGGTTGAACAAAGAATATCTGGACAAAATCCAATTACTAATAGACATACAGAGATGACTACATTTACACACATCAAAAGAAAATAAAAAAGCTAAGAAAGAAATAAAAATACTAGAAAATGTCTCCAGAGGCCTATATCCAGATAAACAGGGATTAAAACCAGACAAACAAGCAGAAAAGAATATCCTAATCAAGGAACCATGAAGGCGAAAACTATATCCCCACTCACACTGACAAGGCACTACAGGGAGCAAACCACACACTTGATAGCACTGATAATGCTACCTAATCAAGTAATGAACTGTCCACAAGCAAACAAACTCTGCATCAAAGGATCCCATAATTAAAAAACGTTAACTATACAAGTTATATATTTATAAATTAAAAAATTGTTAGCCAGGTTTTGATCAAGAAGGAAGTAAATATCTTACAACCTAAAACACAGACCTGTCCCATTTCTTGTCTGAGCAGCTCATATTCTTGCTTCTCCTGTTCCAGTTTTTGTCGGCGCTCTTCTTCTGTGCGTCTTTTTTCTTCTTCCATTTTTTGTTTCAGTAATTCTTCAAAATTAATTTCCAGTTTTCCAGGTGTCAGAGATTCTTGAGATGCAGTTTTTGACATTAGTGAAAGTTCATCATCTGGCCCCTATTAGAAACAATGTGGCTCATTAGCAATGGATTCAGTATAAAAATTAGGGATTACATATTGACAATTATAAGGACTAATTTATCTTTTTAATGCTTTGTTCAAATTTTGAGAGTTTGGTTTATCATAATCTGAAATAAGCCGCCAAGAATCATTGGATATAGGATGAGTGGCAAATAAATTTTATATATAAATAAAATTAATAAATACCACTGTAAAGATGTTTATATGATCAACTTCATTCAAACTAGCAAACAAATCAGCATATTTTTGTTTCCACAATCTGAGATCTAAAAATTAGTACTAGTTTTTGAAGTTATAACTTGCTTTTTTCCTTGTTTTTAAAATTAAATTAACTTCTATTTATTTAACTATATTATGGTCTTTTAAAAACTATATATGACTTTGAGAACCTTACTAACTGAAACGATGACCTAGAAATAACGTAACAGGTAAATATGTAGTATAAGAGCCTTTCAATTAAATTGATTTTGTTTTATTTTGTTTTTTAGTCTGGTCAGATAAAAAACTAAATATCAATGCTAATCATTATGACTGAGTTGCCCTAAAAGGTTTGAGAATACTTCAAACAGCAACAGTGTATGGAGAGGGACATATGTGAAAGAACATTATTTAACCCTCTCCCCAGGTAAAACTCCATAGGATCCTTGACTCACAGAGAAATAAGTCTAGCTCTAGCTCTTTTGGCTTAAATTTGGAATTTGTTGGGAGGGTTGTTTTTTTTCTTTCAGTCTTACAAGTTTGTATTAAATCATTTGTGTACTATGTACTGTAATTGTTTACTGTAAAGGATTGATGAATCAATCTAGCAAAAATGAACAGCTAAAGCTAGCTACCGTGTTTTTCTGAAAATAAGACACTGTCTTATATTAATTTTTGCTCCCAAAGATGTGCTAGGTCTTATTTTCAGGGGATGTCTTAT
>JANHFO010009747.1:7168-23214 GCA_032468095.1 Pareas carinatus | reverse complement strand
GGAGACCCTACACCATTTCTGACAATCGACTGTCGAAACTCCAAAAACCCAGTCCAGTTCCAAGCCAGGAGATAGATGCTGAAGAAATGAATTGGAAGCAGTTGCATGAAAGGAGGCCTCCATCTTGTTTAGTAGCCAGAGACAAATAGTGGCATATTTCAGGGGTAGCTGACAAAATGGGGTTGAGAGTAGGTGGGTTTTCATACATTCTTTGGAGCTTTGTGAAAGGAAGTGCCTGCAACAATTATTCTAATGACTGTTGCCAAAAATCCTATGGGGTCATGTAGGGGTCATGACTGGCTCTGCAGGCAGAGGGGAAATGCAAATCCTAGCTGTTTAATTTGTGTGGGATAATCTTATCTGGAGTTTATGAATAGATTAGTCCAGCTTTCTGAATGGATTAAAAAATCTCCATGCCTAAAGAAGCTGTTTTCTGTAGCAGGAAGACTAGAGGCTACTTTCTGCTTTCAAAATCTCTTCTCCTTTGTGGGAAATATTCTACTCTGCCTTTTTTAATATTAGGAATAAAGAATATTTTATTCTGCGAAAGGAGGCTTGCCACAACAGACACACCCACATACACACACATTTTGCTGGTGTAACCTTAGTGGCATATCAAAAGTGGAGATTCAAGCAGGGATAGCCACAGGGGAACATGGTCATAAGAGTCAGGGTGGTCATTGTAACTGTGCAATTGAAGCCCTGTTGTTTTTTTTAAAATGTGTGGACATTAAAAAGGGCAAGGTTTCAGTTGTGTATCATAGCCGCCCTATCGATTCCTTTGATCCTCTCCTCATGGACATCCTCAGGTCAAAGCTGCAGGTCAAGAAAGAAAGGTGAATTTAGTGGAATGCTTTTTAATTCGACGTCCCCCAAAAACGATTACAGATTGCCAGTTTACATGGTCTCTGTTGCAATAGTACGAATGTAACAATGGAAGTTCAAACCAAGCAAGCAGTTTCATGAAGCAGTTAAGGCACCTGTCTAAAAACCAGGAGACCGTGAGTTCTAATCCTACTTTAAGCGTAAAGTAAGCTGCGTGGTCTTGGGCCAGCCATTCTTACTCAGCCCTAGGAAAGAGGCAATGGCAAAACCTTGCCAGGAAAACTGCAGAAACTTGCCCGCACTGATTCAAAGACACATAGACATTCACACCAGGTGAAAAGCCCTAGAGTTTGAAACTTCTATTGTAGACTGAATCAAAGTATCACGTAGCATATTCCCTTCTGCTGAATAAAAGAATCAAGAAGCTGTGAGACTTCCTTCTCACGAAATGTTCTTCGCTTTCTCAATTAAAGTATCAATGTGTTCTCAGATTTAATATTGCTTTATTAGAAATGTGTTTGCAAGTCGAAGGGATATTTGTGCACTAGAAATATGCTCATATTTCCTGGAAAAAAATATTATTTGATCTTATAATAAACCTCTCTTTCTGTCTCCCATTTGGCTTCAGAGCAAAAACACTCAGGAATTCGTTTGGCAAGATATTTATCATAAAAAGTAATCAGGACCTTTTCAGCAGCTAAAGTTTATTGCTTCCCCAAGTGCTGATGAGAGCTTTAGATAATATATCATGTCACTTCCCCTATCCCTAAAAGGTATGTTTTAATACACTGACAGAAGGCTTGGACTGTAAAACAGAATTGCTTATCAACAATAATGTTTCTAGGTATAATTTTGCTTTAGATTCCAGCATGAACTGACCACTGGATTGCTAATATTCACACACACACACCCCTTCCTTTCATTCTCCTTCTCTTATTATGTACAGATCCACTATAACAAACTTCTCCAGTTTTTTCCTGGCCCCTTGTGGCCAAAAAATAGTATTGCAACATGTGCAGCCGTACAACTCTGCATAATGTATGATCCATCAAGTCAAGCACACGTCCATCAACTGTCTTGTAGTCTAACAGGTTCTGGAGTATTACCACCTCGTTTTTGCAATCTCAAGTAGGCAGCAAAGTCAGATAAGGAAATCCCATGCAATCGTATGTGCCCCATGGGGCTGCATTTGAGCTTAGGACATTCCTTTTCCCCACCAGCCCACAGTGTAGGCCCTCCAATTTTGACAATTCTCAGCTTGTTTGTTTCTGCCTACCAAGGCGGTACAATCCGGTTGCCATTGTCAGAACTTGGAAGCTAAGAGGGTTAAGCTAGAACTTTCTGCATTATGATCTATGACTATAAGTCAAAATCAGAATCAAAATCAGAATTTTTTATTTTGCCATGTGTGTCAGGACACCCAAGGAATTTGTCTTCAGTGATCATGCTCAATACCTACATAACAAGGATGCAATCAAGATACATTCATAGACAATTTGAATATATAAGCATAATCATGCATTTCGGCAAGGTCTCACTTGCCATCTTCAGGCTGGTGCTTTTGGCTTCTTGCTAGTCTGAGAAAGTGTGATTGGAGTTGCCTTTTATCTGTAAATACTGGTGGTAGGGTTTGGTGTGCTGGGCTGGTTGGCTGGGTTCTTATTTCTTGATTGGTTGCTGGAGTTGATGTTGGTATAATGGGCTTTTGTGATGTAATGTCCTGGGTTGTTTGTGTAGTGATTGCTTTTTGTTAAAACACAGGAGACTAATGGAAAA
Source organism: Pareas carinatus (assembly GCA_032468095.1). NCBI lineage: Eukaryota > Metazoa > Chordata > Lepidosauria > Squamata > Pareidae > Pareas > Pareas carinatus. The sequence continues at coordinate 20,613 of JANHFO010009747.1, read as the reverse complement.
GCAATATATGCATAATATATATATGTGTGTGCATAATTATGATAATTTGTATATATAGGCATAATCAATTGTGTATATAAGCATTAGATACATTCATACTTTATAGTCATAAAGTACATAACATTCATCATGTCATGTTATAAATTGTGGACATCATGTCACAAAAAACATTCCATCCTGCCACAGACACCATTCTCATTAACACTCTTTTGTAAATTAACTGTTTAGTATGTTGATAACATGAGGGAAGAAACTGTCTTCATGTCTAGTTGTTTTGGTTTGCAATGCCCTGTAGTGGCATCCAGAGGGAAGAAGTTGAAACAGATTATGTCCAGGTTGAAAGGGGTTCGTAATTATTTTTCTCGCTTTCTTTTTGGATCGTTCAGTGTACAGATCTTCAATCGAGGAGAGTTTTGTAGCAATTATCTTTTCCGCAGTTCTAATTATTTTTTGAAGTCTATGTTTATCTTCTTTTGTTGCATTGCCAAACCAGACAGTTATTGAGATGCAGATTATGGACTCTATGATTCCTTTGTATAACTGTGTCAGCAGTTCCTTGGGTTGTCTGAGCTTTCTGAGTTGTCTCAGAAAGAACATTCTTTGCTGAGCTTTTTTAATGACATTTTTGATGTTGGCAGACCATTTTAGATCTTGAGATATTGTAGTGCCTAGAAATTTGAAGGACTCTATTGTTGATACAGTATTGTTTGATATTGTGAGAGGTGATAGGATAGACTGGTTTCTTCTAAAATCAGTTATCATTTTCACTGTTTTGAATGAATTCAAACTTCATTCCATTCCAAACTTTCATTCCATTAATCTTTGTCTGGTTGTTCCAAGGGGAAGGCAAGTAATCTAGGGAAATTTTTGTAATATAAGGAGAACACAATAAAGTTGCTGACTTGGACCATTCATGAATGGATCTATCTGCTTGCACCTGATATGACACTGGTATTCCACAATTTTCAAGCTTGAAGTTTGGCTTCATTCTTCTTTCTTCATTCGTCTGTCTGACACCACCAAAATATCACCCAGTCAGATTTTTACCATATTGTCTCATGTTCTAATTTTCAATTCCTGGGATATCGATCCTTAATTACTTTCAATTTGATGTTTCATTTGTATGTTTTCAGAAGTGTTCAGTGTATGCCATTAATAACATTACAATCCATCAATTAAAAGAAAAATTTTAATATATCAACATTAGGAAATTTGTCCCAAAGGTGCTTTGGCAAGAGATAACTGGACTTCCTTTGTTTTTCCTTGAAGGCATTTCACTTCTCATCCAAGAAGCTTCTTCAGTTTTGAAGTTTGAAACTTCAGAAGTTCCAAAAAGGCTGCACAGTCATTTGCCTTATTCAGGTGACCCTCGGGGCACAGATAAACCTCCAAGTGGCCTCAATGACCAATTCTCGAAAAGAGTGCTAAAGACTAGATGATGGCAAGGAACATAAGTTCTTCCATTTCCCACCATTTACTCAGAACTGAAGAAGCTTCTTGGATGAGAAGCGAAAGGTCTTCAAGGAAAAACAAAGGAAGTTCAGTTGCCTCTTTAAAAAGCATCTTTAGGGACAGCCATGAACTGGACGACTGAGAATCTCTACAGACACTAGAAAACTTAATAGAGGAATATTGGACCATTAGAAGATAAAGAAATACTGAAGGAGACTGAATGAATGAATTGAATGAGTTGCTTGTGGCTCTTGTTATTAGAGAAGATGAAGTACAAGTTAGATGTGCTCGAATATTTTCTGGAAAAGAATCTGAGAATCTAAAGAAAATAATGATGGGAAAAACAATTTTTAGGCTTTATTGACAAATTCAGAACAAAATGAGTAACAGTAATAGTTAAGATGTTCAGAGAACTGGAGAGTAGTCAACATAACATGCTCCCAAAGACTTGGTTTAATATTTTTCCAATTAGCAACGTAAATTTTAAATTAAATTAAATATTTTAAGTTATTAAATCATTGTTAAACATACAATACTGGGGGATAAAGAAGGGTGGGTCTTACTGAAGAAAAATCAGCAGGAGTTCTAGTTCCCTAAAGTTTTAGAAGTGTAAAATTTAGAAGCAAGATTGGTCTAGCAGTTAAGGCACCTGGCTAGAAACTAGGAGACAGTGAGTTCTAATCCTACCTTAGGCATGAAAGCTGACTGGGTGAATTTGGGGCCAGTCACTCTCTTGCAGTCCAACTCATCTCACAGGGAAAATAAGAGGAGGAAGGAGTATTCGGTATATATACTGCCTTTGGTTTTTCATAAAAATAAAAAGAGTGGGATAAAAAAAATCTAAAAAAAAAGAAGCCTGTCAGTATCAAGAAGTAAGTGGATAGGTGTGATCTTGCAGATATTTGGATAAAATTCTTCACAAAAGATGGGGGGGAAAGGAGAAGCATCCTCATGAATTCACGAATAGCAGTAAAACCAAAAGCAAAGAGTGTATAGAGATAAATCAGAAGTTCTTATAGCAATCTCACCCCTCTTGTTCAACATCTATATGAAGCCGCTGAGGTATATCATCTGTGGCTTTGGGGTGGAGTTCCATCAGTACGCTGATGATACTCAGCTGTACATCTCCATCCCAGGCCACCCCAATGATGCCGTGGAAGTGATGTCCCAGTGTTTTGAGGCCATGTGGATCTGGATGGGGAGGAACAGACTCAGGCTCAACCCCTCCAAGACTGAGTGGCTGTGGTTTCTGGTGTCACGATATAGCCAGTTGGCTTCATTACTGGCTATTGGGGGCAACACATTGGCCCCCACAGAAAGGACTCACAACTTAGGCGTCCTTCTGGATACACAGCTGTCTTTGGAAGAACATATGACGGCGATGGCTATGAGTACTTTTTATCAGGTTTGCCTGATCCGCCAGTTGCGTCCCTTTCTAGATCGGGAGTACCTATGCACAGTCACTCAAGCCCCCATCATTTCCCGCCTGGACTACTGTAATGTTCTCTATATGGGGCTCCCTTTGGTTTGCGCCCCGGAGACTTCAACTGGTCCAGAATGCAGCCACACGGGGGATTCTGAGAAGTCGCTCCCATATTACTCCTTTCCTGCGCGAGCTGCACTGGCTCCTGGTGGTCTTCCAGGTGCGCTTCAAGGTATTGGTTGCCATCTTCAAAGTGCTCCATGGCTTAGGACCTAGATATTTACAGGAACGCCTATTACCACCCATCACCTCCCATCATCCAGTACGCTCCCACAGAGAGGACCTCATTCAGGTGCCATTGGCCAAACAATGTCGGCTGGCGACACCCAGAGGGAGAGACTTCTCTGTGGCTGCTCCTACCATCTGGAATGAACTCACCCTGGAGATATGCACAATTCCTGACCTCTGTGTATTCCGCCGTGCCCTCAAAACCCATCTAGTTGTTCAGGCTGGGCTGTCCTAGTTTCCCATCTTCCCCTTATTGGGGTTTGGTTTTTATTAATTTCAATTGCTGGGATTTAGATTCTTAAGTTTTAAAATTTTTAAATTATTATTGGCCTTTTACATAATATTTTTATTCTGGTTTTATTTTTTGTATTTTATGTATTTTAATGGCTGTTCACCGCCCTGAGTCCTTCGAGAGGAGGGCGGTATATAAATCCAATAAAATTCAAATTCAAATTCAAATATATATATTAAATAAAACCATGAACATGTTAAATCATTCATTTGTCTTTGTTTAGAATGTTTAGTTTGTTCACAGAGCTAATGATGAATTATTCCTGTATGCATAAAAACATTTAATATCCCTTTTTTTACAATACTTGGAATATATTCTGTTTTGCCCCATGACAATATTAATTCATGTTTTCAATAAATGTTACTGTGTGGTTACATTACAGACTACCAAATTTACTGTCTCACATTTCCATCATTTGTTGTATAGTTGCTACTATAGGAAATGTAATATTGGTTCATTTGAAATCATGATTTAGAAATAAGTTTGTTCAACTCCCTTTCTCTCATCACTTCAAGATTTCCCATTATCTTTTCTTTCATCTGGTTTGATGTTTGGTTTCATTTTATTCAGTTTTATTTATTTATTATTTTTACAAATAACTCAAGATGGCGCACGTGTCCAACTCACTTTCCTCCTCCCACAACAACTCTCTGAAACAAGTTAGTCTGGGAGAAAGTTACTGGCCCATAGTCACCCATATGGCTTTCATGACCAACACAGGACTTGAACTCACAGTTTCTTGCTTTCTAGCCTAGTGCCTTAACTAATAGACCAAACTGGCTCTCGCATATATTACATACAGTGGCAGAATTATATAGAATGTGAGGAAACCGACAAGGGACTTCCCTCAAAGTCATTATGAGCCTCCAATTCTACTACAAGTTATGATATTAAAAAAATACTTGTGCCAACCACTTTGGGAGCAATCTGACTATTTATTCCCACAGTGGGGTAAACATTAACCACCAATCCAACTGGTGATTGTCTTTTAGTTTTAAATAAATAAATAGTCCTGAGCCTTGCACTTCATTTAATGTACAGGATCGTGGATATATGCGTGGAAGCTGTACATTCCTATCCATGAGTTTAATATCTTGAAAGACTAAAGAGACACATAGATGGGTGGGATTCAAGCTTAAGTTTAGAAATGCGAAGGCATTGCTTGGGTATTTGAGGGACTTATGCTGGCACTTGGTTGTGCCAGTATATAACCCTCCAATCTTGCTAGACTGCTTTGTAGCATACAATACTATTAATCATGAGAATTGGAAGCAAGGATATGGTTCTGATGCAGTTGTTTTAGGACATAGCCCAGTAACAAGAGGGGTTGAGTCCATAAGCACTTTGTTGTTGAGGGCTTGACACTCTCCATTTACTGTCTATGAGAGCCAGTTTGGTGCAGCAGTTAAGGCAGCAGACTTGAAATCAGAAAACCATGAGTTCCAGGTCCACCTTGGGCATAAAGTCATCCATGTGATCTTGGGCTAGCCATTCTCTAGCTCTAGGAAGAAGGCAGAGGCAAATCACATCTGAAAAAGCCTTGCCAAGAAAACTGCAGGGACTTGACCAGGCAGTTGTTCAAAGTCAACACTCAAAGGCACATGCACAAAACAACTATGTTCACACTTTATTGTCTACTATCGATGTGAAACTATAGGTTGTTCTTGATATATAGCCCTAAATTTTCATTGCTAAACAAGACTTGTTAAGTGAGTTGTGCTCCATTTTATGACATTTTTGTCACAGCTAAGTTATGCATTGCAGTTGTTAAGTGAATCATGCACTTGTTAAGAAAATGTGGCTTTCCTCTATTGACTTTGCTTGTCAGAAGCCAGCTGGAAAGGTTATAAATGGTGATCACATGACCCTGGGACACTGCAGCTGTCATAAATAAATGTCAGTTGCCAAGTGTCTGAATTTTGATCAACTTTTATTATAATGATGTTTTGTTTTAAAACTAACTGAGAATTGTTGACTTCTTACAGTCTAACATTAAAGCCTAAATAAATACATCTCTAAATATGCATAGGCAAACTAATCTGGTGATGAATTATATAATGAAATGAATATTTTGGGAACTTCTTTATACAAGTTTTCATTTGCTGGAAGATTTTGCCACGTCCTCTGGGACAATAAATACCTAAGTTTTGTGGCCATCTCTTGATTGAAGCTTCAGAATGACACTTACAGTACTTAGTTATATATTTAAATGTTCAACTTGCCATGAAATGTGACATAACTTGCATTGATTCTCTTCAACAAAGATGTTACATTTTGTATATAAGTGACCTTTCCAAATAGCCATATATTAAATTAATTTTTTCTTAAAAATTGGAAGACTTAGTTGATTTTCATCTAATGTACTGCTGCAATTCCTTCAACATTCTCACCAACATAATTGTTGCGTCCAGACCAACCAATTGAAAGGGAATTTCCAAGCGCAGGAATTCCCACACAGCTGATTGGCAGGTTGCACACTTGAAAGGGTTTAAATCGGGTAACCAGCCACCGTCCATTGCATTCCAATGATACACTGTATCCAATAAAGATACCTGAGCAAATCTGGTCTCCACTTCATCCATTTCGAACCCAAACATCCACACTTAACAATAATCCCATTTAAAGTCTGGCAAATTGATTAATCACCTGCTTTGAAACAAAGCAGCTTAATCAGGGGACAGTTCCAGTTATTTACTCAGTTAAATGTTGTTGCTCAATACAGTTGGATCTTATCCCAGTCATACGTAAAATATATCCATTGAAATCATAGAAAATTAAACCAGTGCCATCAGTGTGAGTGAGTTTTCTCTGTTAAATCTGGATCCAATTCAATGTATAAAAAGGTCCAACTCTCCTTATTAATGGCACGGCACAACATCATTCCTTAAAGAACCCTACCTAGACCAAATACTATGTCTGAATAGATGAAATTCATCTCTTCTTCACCCGCCTCCAAGGCCTCTCCCATGTAATCTTCTTTTACAGTACAAAAGCACATCTGTAGTTTTGTTTAAAACAAAGACTGTGCCTTTGTAAGTCCACCAAGTATCATTAGTAACTTGGGCTTATCTCTGATCTGTAGGTTAGGCCCATGTTGTCACAGATGGACAAAAGCAGCAGTTTCTCTGGACAAAGTGAAGAAACTCACCCTACAGGTTATATGGAGCATAAGTGATCAGAAGACGGGGAACAAAGAAGAAAAGTCTGCTTACATATATTAAGAACCAAGAGGTTCCTTCCAATCATCCCTTCTGTAATACGTGTGATGAACCAAAGAGCTGGTTCAACAGTAATTGATTTTACTTTTTGTAATAAACAGGTTTTTTGAGACTATAGATTTTATTAGTTCAAAACGGGGAAAATGTGATTTAAGCCTGCCCAGTTATACAGCTACTTCTTCTCTTTCATGACTGGCACAAAGTTTGAGTGTTTTGTATTTCTAGGTTTGGGGTTGGAAAATCCAAAGGACCTTCTTTTCTAGTTTTTTGTGAAACATGACTGAATTTAGAAGTGTGGATCAGAAAGGCTAAGAATTCTCCAACTTCGACAATGATAAATGAAAAGAAAACTGTCCCAAAGCTGCTGTTACCTGTCCAATATGATTCAGGTTCTATATACATGGCCAAATTTTGCTACACTGTAAAACCAGACACTCTTGAATTGCCTCAATGACCTTGCCATAAACTATGATATTTTATTTGGCTTTATCTGCTACTAACTTGTTGAATTCTGGTAGGGTTTGCAAAAAAGGTTACTATAGTACAAAGTATCCTGATTAGTAAAAGTCTATTGTAAATATTTTTTTTAATGGGGTTAGGGTTAGGGTTAGGGTATTCCCTCATCCTGCTTTGTAACAGCACGGAACAAATATAATAATCTTTTGTATAAATGTCAGATACTACCATAGTTGTTGGCTACTGTCAATTCATTCCAGAAAAGGGGACTATAGAACTGCTGACCTGGGTTACATAAACATGTTTGTCATCTTTGCTTATGCAGCGCAGTAACAAGTAGACATTTCCTAAAGCTCTTGGAATTTGCCCCTTGTATCTATTCATTTTAACTGCATCAGAACTTTCGTCTGTTGATTTGGCAGGGAGAAGTTAGGTCTTTCTCATGCTAAGATGTTAGAACATACATCCATGAATCCTTAAAATTTGGTATATGACTATTTGCTATTGTTGAAAATAGAGAACAATATTCTTGAATATCGTTGAGGGTCCTTCATCAGCTGAAACTAATGACAGAATCCCAGCATTTTTAGTGTCCTTGAATGCCCTTGCTTTGCTTTAACAGTATTGGCAGCTGACTGTGATGCTAAAGAATGAAAGGAAGCAGGACTTAAACTGATAGGAGCAAGTGTAGAAGGGATCATGGGGCAGCCCTTGAAGAGCATCTGAAAATTAGAAATAGTCCAGAATGTGGCAGCATGCAGTTCCCACAATTGCTCCACAATTTGCCCATATTATCCTGTTATTGGGTGAGCTGAATTATCTTCCGGTTTCTTAGTGGGTACACATCTTTAAAACCTTAAATGCCATGGGGTCAGATTACTTGCAGGAATGCTTGTCCTTGAAGGTATCTATCCATTTCATCACCAAGCTAGGAAGGAGGAGACTGAGTTCAAGTTCCACTTTAGCTTTGAGAGCCAGCTGGGTGACTTTGGACCAATCACTGTGTCTCAGTCCAACTCGTTCCAGAGGGTTGTTGTTATGAGGAAAACAGGAGGAAAAAAGTGTGTTGAAGACATGTGCCACCTTAAGTTATTTGTAAAAATAATAAATAAAACTGAATAAAATGAAACTAAACATCAAGCTAGATGAAAGAAAAGGTAATGTAAAATCTCTCAATCCAACTTACAACTCAACTCACCTCACAGAGTTGTGGAGGGGGGATAGGAGGAGGAATGTGTATTGAATATGTTCACCAATTTGAAATATTTGTAAAATAATAAAGACAGGATGCAAACAAGCAAGCTATAATAGAATCCATTTCCATACTTCTCTCCATTTCCCTACTTAAAAGATTATATTAGATAGCATCTCTAATGCAATTTGCTCACAGATAATATATTATCTGTGAGTAATAAAGAAAAGCAATAATAATAATAATTGAGCATTAATAATAATAATAATTGAGCATTAATAATAATAATAATTGAGCAATAATAATAATAATTGAGCAATAATAATAATAATTGAGCAATAGTAATAATAATTGAGCAATAGTAATAATGATTATTTAGCAATAATAATAATAATAATTGAGCAATAATAATAATTATTGAGCAATAGTAATAATAATTATTGAGCAATAATAATTATTATTATTGATCAGTAATAATAATAATAATTGAGCAATAATAACAATTATTGAGCAATAATAACAATTTTTGAGCAATAATAATAATAATAATAATAATTGAGCAATAATGAAAGAAAAGATATTCTTTTCTTTATGATAGGAGGATCTTTCATGTGATCTCAGTCTCAGATATCTAGTCCAGGTAAAACTTTGCTATATCAAGAAGAAGAAAAATACAACACAGATCGTATGTGGAAGAAATACTGACTCCTTGATGCTTCTGAGATTAAGAGCAAGCTTTGTGACTTCTTTCCCTTTCAATGGATTAATGAAAGGTTATTTCTGTGTCAGTAATGGTTTTGAAACTGCTGACAGTAGATGCCATCAATGAAGATCTTCCTCAAAATGCAAATTGAAACTTTATAGACACAATTTTATTAAGACAATGGAAAAGAGGAAAAAACTGTCCATCCCAATCTTTAGGATGCTGCATTTTATGAATTTATCAAAACAATGGAATCCAATGATTGTTTTTTCTTTATGTATCCATACAGTGAGCTACCGGATCCTAAATCTTCGCAGCCAACAATCCAGGATAAAGCTTTCAGGAGTATACATAGATTACAAATATTTTAAATTTTGAGCTAAGCCTAATATAATTAAAAAGGCAATTTACACAGGCAACGAAGGTGCAGATAAGAAATTTAATGAGGCTTCTATATTTTAAATGAATATGAATTACAATAAAATTTATCTATTTTTTGTTATTAAGTTAGGAGGTATTGCACTAAAATTGTTTAGTGAAAATAATATCATCTTTATTTTCCTTCTCTGGAATGTATAAGTAAATAGAACCCTTAACAATTTCAAGATAGGTTGAAATAAGAGAATCTTTACATATTATAGTTTTATTGTTGTTCATTAAGTTAAACATAGTTGTCTGCTTCACACATAGTGCTAGGACAAAATATACTCATATTCACAGAATCAGTCTGTGTCCTCATGGCACAAGGAATTACAAAGGTTGTATAATTAACACATACAAGAATAATTTTTCTACATCACATACTTTGCATCATTTGAAGTCCAAATGGCTACCAAGGAGCTGAAGTCTATATTTTGATTCAGCATGCAGTCCAAACATAACCATAAAGTAATTTATTTCTGATTTAATAGGATATATGGATTCTTTACACAATGTGTGGAACCAGCTTCAGAAAATCTATCAACAGCATTGCCAAACACAGGACTGGTTTAGGTGCATGCTATCTGGAACTGGGAAAAACAAGATAAAACACAAAGATTCACTAGTAATAATTTGAATGAATGCAGTGGCCAATTTGCAAATGAAACAAAAGTGATCAAAAACTGTAGTTTGGATGCTTCCATTAATGATTACATTTTTTTCATATTTGCACACACTTAGCTTCTTTCCAAATCAAGTCATTCTAAATGTTTCAGCTTGCCCATAGAAAGCAGTTAAACATGACCAAGGAGAAAAAGACTGTGACCATGTTTCTTACAAAGTCAAAGAAAGCAAGAGTTCCATTTGAAATAAACCAATAAATTGATAAAAACAGGTTAGAGTTTTGACTAAAAAATAAGAGTCCTGTTGGAACTGATCAAAGTCACTACATTTCGCACAACAACCAATCTGATGTATCTGAGAAGCTTACAGAGGAAAGTTAATACAGCTAGCTTTGAACCACAGATCTCCTAGTTCACAGACTTAGCCACTATATCACAATAAAGAAGTTTGCTGTCTCCAGAACTTTGAATTGTTAAAATTTCTTTACTATATCTACAGAAGAGAGGCACATTGTCTCACCTATTTTAAGAAGACATGGGAACAGAACAACAATTGAGTTTGGAAATAGTAATGATAGATTGAGAATCAAAATTAAAACAGATCACATACATTTTTACATAATCTTCAAGTCTGGCACAAACTCATAGTAACATACAGAACTGGAGGGAAAAAAATAACATTTGGTAATGTTAGACCTCCTGTCTCCATGGAAAGCCTCTGTTGAGTATTTTAGACAATACAGAACAATATCTTCAACGGATAGTCCTTTCAAGACTATCACCACTTTCAGAAGCACTTTTGTTGAGGGTGCAGGAAAGAATATTCTTCAAATGCTGGCATGTACCTCATTCTAAACTATGATTGGACTGAGTAGCACGTGCAGAGAGGTGAAGAGTAAGGGACCAGACTAACAAAAGCAGTAGTGAGCAGTTGTGATCTAAGCTCTATCCCCTTTATTTACACGTATTGTAATGCTACATACATGCTCAAAAAGGGTTGAAGCTTTCAACATAATGGCACACCTATTGTGTGGGTAGTAACGGACACGGACACACGACTGAACTAAACAAACTTTAATCAGAACTGGAAACTGAGCAGCCAATGTAGCAGTTCTGCTACTGTAGCTTTCTGGGGTAGGAATGGGTGATAAAAATGTAGGAGCCCCAGGAATGCCTGTAGTTGCTCTTTGGATGTGGGAGTGGGTGTCTTTTTTATGGTGTCTAATTTTTTATCAGACAGGTGTATCCCATCCACGTCGATACGGAATCTCAATAATTCCATAGATGTTGCCCTAATTTGGCATTTCTCTTCCTTTAGTTTAAGGCCCCCTTCCTGAACCTTTGTAATACTGCCCTCAGCCACTGTGCCAGGGATTCCTCTGTCTTTCCGGCAATGAGGATATTGTCGAAGTAGGGGCATACTCCTGGTATGCCCTTAAGGGTTGTTTCCATCACCCTTGGAAGATCCCTGGTGCTACGCTTACTCCGAATTGGAGTCGCTTCATCTTGAAAGCACTCCAGTGGGTAACTATAGTCTGCACCTCAGCAGTTGCCTTGTTTACTGCTCCCTGCTGATATGCCTGGGCTAAGTCCAATGTGCAGAACAGGTTTCCCCTTCCCAGTGATGCCAAGATGTGGCCAATTATTGGGACTGGGCAGGCGTGTTGCCAAAGTGCCTTGTTAATTGTGCATTTATAGTCAGAACAGATTCTGACTTCTCCGTTAGCCTTAAGAGGCATTACAATTGGGGTTTTCCATGGGTTTCCATCTACTGGCTCTAAGATTCCTTGCTCCACTAGTTTATCCAGTTCAGCGTCAATCTTGGGTCAATCTTGGCACTTTCCTAGGTTTGATTTGAATTGGTGCTACAGTGGGGTCTAGGTGGAATGTGATTGGCTTCCCCATTAATTCCCCTAGTTTATTCTTGAAGATGTCCCTGAACTGCATACGGTTGACAAAGGGCTTTCTGTCACGAGATTTTTGCCTCTGACTTCTATGCCTAAGGTGTTGAACCAATTAAGCCCGATTAGACTCACCCTCTTACCCTCAACTACCGTGACTGTTAGGGGGTCTCTGAACCTCTTGTATTATACAAGGAGCATTGCCTCCTCATAGACCCATATCTGATTGTGTTGGAAATCCTTAAGCAGGACTCCCGCTGGCTTGAGCCTTATCTGTTTCCCCCCCTGCTGAGCACACATGTCTGAAGGTGTGTATGGATATTACTGAGAGGGATGAACCTGTGTCGAGCTCCATATTGCATGGAACTCCCTGTAGTCTAACCCTCAGCTGTAGCTTCTCTTTGAGGGGTGGTTGTGCTTTGTGGGTGTGTGGGTGTGCGGACGAGCAATTACTTATTCGATGTGACTGTGGGGCCCTTGTTTCATGGTTAACCTTGGCTATCGTGGTCGTGGCCTGCCTCTTTGATCTGCAGACTGTGGCGATGTGCCCCTTTTTCCCACACACTCTGCAATCGGCCATGCGAAATCTGCAGTTGGCTCTTGCATGAGGTCCTCCGTACCCTGGGCAAGGGGACAGCTTCCCGATCCTAGATGTGGGTCGTTGGTGGGTCTCCTGGATCCGGTCGACTTCCTCGGTGTTGTCGTCACTGTCACCACCTTCCGCTTTGTTCCATGTTTTGTAACCATTTGGTGGACTGATGTGGTTGGCGGCTTGGGCTGGATGGCTCTCACAACGTGGATAGCTCCTCCGGTGGCTTCGTGGGCCATGATTTCCTTCAGTGCGTCTGTGAAGGAACTGTTGCCTTTTGTAAATAGCTTCTGTTGGATCGTTTGATCCCTGAGTCCACAAACTAACTGGCCGCGCAGCTGCTCTTCTAAATTTGAGAACACGCATGGTTTTGCAGCACGTCCCAGTGCGGAGATGAACTCCACGGTGAATTCACCCGCTCATTGATCTCTCTTGGCGAATGCGTGGTGCCATGCGATCACCGAGAATAGTGGGGTGAAATGCTCATTGAGTCTCTGTTTTAAGTCCTTGTAGGCAATTGTGTCGATCTGTGTCGGATTAAACAGGTTTTCGGCAATGTCGAAGATGACTGGCCCACTCACGCAGAGGAGGGACAGTGCCTTCATTCTGTTGTCTTTGATATGATTTGCTCTCGAACCTGGAACAGTATGACCACCAGCGCTCTGATTGGGAAACATCGACTGTTCGATTCTTCCGATTTTTGCCATGTTGGTTTTCTTGCCGAGTCGATTGGTTCGTTGCTTAGTGTGCTGTTCCTGGTCTGTTGATCCTATTCCCAGACTTCGCCGTCACTATTGTGTGGGTAGTAACCCACACGGATACATGACTGAACTAAACAAACTTTAATCAGAACTGGAAACCGAGATGACCGGCACATGCTCGGTGGCT
>JANHFO010009743.1:176552-186604 GCA_032468095.1 Pareas carinatus | reverse complement strand
CCTTGCTCAGTTGGATAGCATGTGATTTGCTGTAACCTTATGTTTATAGTTTCTCCTCTTCTCTTCTCTTCTCTTCTCTTTCGTATTTCGTATTCCGTATTCTGTATTCCGTATTCTGTATTCCGTATTCCGCATGGAAATTTCTCCTCAGTTCCAGGTTGCTTCTCTCCTTGATCAGTTCCCATCCATTGCTTCTTGTCCTGTCTTCAGGTGCTTTGGAGAATAAGCTGACCCCTTTTTCTTTGTGGCAGTCCCTCAAATAATGGAATATAGTTGGATCCATCAACCTAACTCTTTTTATTTAGTATTCTTTGCCTATCTCCTAGCGCTGTATCTTATGACTTATGATTAATGTGTTTTATGGTTATGATCATAATTGATCACTTGTAGCTTATATGCACGTTGAGAGCTTCTGCACCAGAGACAAGCTCCTTGTGTGTCCAATCCCACTTGGCCAATAAAGGATATTCTATTCTTCTATTCTAACTATATTTTATAAACTTCCGAAATTTAGATTCATGGAGAATTCTGAATGTCGGAATTAAGTTTCTCCAGCCTCCTCTTCGGTCTTTTAAAAGTCTTTAAACAACGGTAAACATTTGCTTTATCTCATCGCTTGTATCTGTGAGCCAGAGAACAGATCAATTTAATTGTTCACTCTTTTGTACAAGAAGAAACTCAGAGGATCTTGGAGAGATAAGTTGAAGGTTATCTTGTCTCCGAAATTAGTCAGATGTGTGGACTACCCCACTTTGTGAATCTCTCGTCCTGATTATTTGTGGAAACACCTATATCTACCCTTCACGATTCACCCTGAAGCATTCCCAATTTTGCAAGCTCATCACGTTAGGATAAAGATCTTCTTCTCAACCAAGGAGAAGAAAAGCACTCTTCCTTTTTCTTCCCCTGGTGCTAGTTTTGAAAGTCAGAAGGGAACCCGTAGCTTTCCTTGCTCAAGTAAAAGTTTTATCGACTCTTTTCTAGAGTTGTCATTAGAAATGCTGGTGTTAAATATAATCCTTGCTCTCTTCACATTATGCATTTTAATACTAAGAAGGTTCTATCCTTTGCTTGGCCTTCATTATTACTCCTTAGCAGTATTTACTGAAGGATTTTCTTTTTACCCACTGTTCAAGTAAAAAGATTCTCAGAAATGCCTAGCTAGGAGATAATAACAAATAAATAGATCCTCTTTGGGATTTAGTAGAAAAAGGAGGAATCAAATGATTTGAAATCCAAACAGAGATTGAGAATAATATACATTTTCATGCTCCCAATCGATATAAAGGGTACGAGTTAATTTATCATGCAAAATCAGTCCAGCTTACCCACATTCAATCCGTATCAGATTAATTTAGACAAGAGTTGAAAGGATTGGATTTATTTTAGCTTTTTAGCAAAGTTCCGTCTTTTTTTCACTTTGTGCAATAGAAACAATCTGAACTATGTTCTCATGGTCATTCCTCATACATACGCAAGGCAGTCACCTGTTTAAATGATCATTCATTCTGGTAGAATTTGTCAAAAGGTTTCAAAGGGGCTTTTTCCAAAAGGCAACTGGACACCTTGTTTTTTTTCTCTCTCTTTTAAAATGTTTCGCTTCTCATCAAAGAATCCTCTTCAGTTCTTCAGTTAAAATGAAGAAGGTCCTTGGTTGAGAAGCGAACTGTTTTCAAAGGGACCCTCCTTGATAAAAAACCACCTTTGGGACAACCATAATAGAGTTGGAAGGGACTTTGGAGGTCTTCTAGTCCAACCCCCTGCTCAGGCAGGAAACCCTATACTGTTCCAGACAAATGGTTTTTCCAACCTCTTCTGAAAAACGATGACCTGGGATTGATTGAGAACCTCCATAGGCAGTTTGTCAAAATATTGCAAAAAGACATGTAAAGTCTCTGGAATACATTTAAGAAGAATTCACTCTGTTAAAGCCAGAGAGTTTTCAATTTCTCCTATTTTGGTCCTTCGTCCAGAACAGAGATGTGAAAACCAAAAAAAGGGTCAGCGATTCAACAGTCCAACTGTTGTCCCACTGAAAAACTGAAGTCTCCTCCTCACACTACAACAGAAAATATGACTTTGTTGACTTCTTTTTCTTTTTCTCCTTGATCTTCTCCTCCTCCAAATATGAGGACAATTTGGAAAAAACCTCCATTTGGTTATCCATGACAGACACTCACAGATACAAAACTTTTATTACACACATCAGAAAAATACAACATTGCATTACTTTTCGACACAACTGCCATTCCAATGGAGGACCTTGTCATAACATCTTACAAGGCTTGAAATTCCTCCTGCAAAGAAATCTCCCTCCAGGGAAGGAAGCCACCCTGGAACAGCATTGTGAAGTGCATTGTCATCATCTAAGCGGTATGATGTAAGTGTCGGAGCATGCTGACTTCCAGAGTGAGGTTGGTTCAGGATCATGCTCGCCTGTACACTATTAGATGCACCCGAGAACATTTGGAGCAGTTCCAACATTGGGATGTTTTTGATCATCCCTCCAATAGCCCAGATTTGGTACTGAGCAACTCTCACCTCTTCTGGCTTCATTCCCAGGAGGGAGATTTCTTTGTAGGAGGAATTTCAAACTTTATAAGACATTACAACAAGGGCCTCCATCTGAATGGCGATGATGTCAAAAAATAATGTCATGTTGCAGTTTTCTAATGTGTATCATAAAAGTTCTGTATCTGCGAGTGTCTGTCATGGATCACCCAATGGAGGTTTCCCCCCCAAATTGCCTTTGTATTAGAAGATCCAACAGCTAACAAAGAGATCCAGAATTTGTAGACAATGAGTGCAAGTCTCCAAGATGGGGGGGTCCTTTTGAAGCCTGAAGACACTTCATTGCAAGAAAGAGGGAGAGAAGAGACAGCTAGGAAGTCTGTTCATATAGAAGGGCAAAGCAATCTGTGTTGTGTGACACATCACAATATTGTGACTCTAATTTCTCCCATCTCAAAGGCCAGATGGAAACCTTTACATCCTGAAATTCAACCACAGCAAAGGAAGCTATTAGACATCTACCTTTTGATGAGGGATTACTGGCATGGGAGAATCAATCCTTGGGGTGCTTGTCGGCATCGGAATTGAACGTTTTGATCTGGCAAGAACACAAGAAAAAAATGGTTATTGAGCAGCTGATGATTTCCCACATATTTTAAATAATTTATTATAAACCACTGCAAATGTTGGCTTTGATATTTGCATTGCCCTTGTAGTTCTACTAATGAATCATCCATTTCTTCTCCACTCCTTTTAAATCTGGGCACGTGTGCTTTCGTCCATTCATCTCCCTCTTCCCAACAACACAGGGATTTCAAAATTGCAAACAAGAACAAAGAGTTCCAGATAATTAGGAACAAACATATGATTCCAGAGTCTTAAGCTGCAAGAAACCAAGACGAGGAGGCAAGATTTAAGGAACAAAATACATTTTTAATTCAATTGTCCACAAGGCCATGGAGGAAACCCAACTTCAGTGGTTGAAAGAAATAACACACCAGACCAAGGTCTAGCAAAACCTACTTTTTCTTTCCTTCTCCTGGGTCATGACTGGTTTGCTCACCCAGCAATTTGTCTGCTTCATTTCACATTGAGACCATCAATAAAACCTGTGAAATCAAGAGCTTCTTTGCTCTTACCTTGATTGACTGAGTTAAAAATTCAACAAACAAAAAAACCTTCTTTCCTTCTGTTATCTGAATCTGAATGCTATAATAGATCATAATTTATATGAATTTAGAAAGATGCACTCAGCAAATGCATTAGATCTGAAAGAGCAGAGAGATTTTATTTATTTATTTATTTGTTTGTTTAGACTTATATACCGCCTTTCTCCCGAAGGACTCAGGGCGGTGTACAGAAAACATGAAAAAAAAAAATTCCACATTGAACTTTAGAAAACTATTTACAAAATATGGGGTATGGGGGAAGGGAATGGGTAGAAATGAGTAGAAATTGATCAGAGTTTTGTACAAATGGATAAGCCTCGACCAATTCATATTTCAGACTGTCCTTTCTCCCCAACTAAATTAAAAAATTAAACATAAAATAGGACATATGAGAAAAAATGTTAGGAGTATGCTAAATACCCTCCAAAGATTTCAACAATTTCTCCTTCTATTATGCTCACTCCTAACAATCCTCCTCCAAAAAAGGCAGGGTGTTAGCTCATTTCCAGCACTGATTATATATAGTAAACAACGTTAATTAATGGAATTTCAATCAAACAACTATTCTAGATGTCCAAAAAATGCACAAAATAGTATGAGGCAACTGAGTAAACCTTAATTTTATTATGAATATAATTCATGAAGAAAATTACAAGCCAGTTTTACTTTAAAACATTGAATGCATAAAACTGTGATGCTGACTTCAGAAAACTCTGAATATTTTAGCCCATTTTACATTCCCCAAATAAGCATAAATGCTTGGTTAAGGAATTATTTAAACAATCTTATGTTTCAAAAATACACACAAGTAAAATTGTATTACATTTATCCACATTAAGAATATAGCTTTAAAACATTAAAATATTAATAAAATGTGAATGCAAAATCCACATTTGATTCCTCCAGAGATGCAACTTTATCTCTCACTTTTTAAACACAATTTGCAGCTTGATCATTATCTACAATAGGAGGCCAGCACCCACCACATATACAACAATCTACCTATCCTTAAGTCCTACAGAATGCTGCACTATAAATCAGTTATGTCCCTGGGCTACCTTTAAATCTTAGGCTTAAGTACTGGAGATCCAGTGGATAAATAGTTCATTTAACAGAGATATGGCACAGTTAATTTATGGCCAGTGTTAATATATTAAGTTTCTGCATTTTGAAAGCTGGGCTGGAGATTTTTTTTTTATTAAAAAGCAACAATCTCCACATGTAAAGAATATTTAACATCAGAAATGTTTTCAAAACTGAATGTAGATTAAAATATTCCAGAAAACAACAATCATAAGAATAAGAAAATAAAATGTCATCTTTGGACAATTTGTTTTTATCTAAATATATACATCGATACCAATTTAAAAATTTATCACAATACTATTTTGTTTATATATACAATATAGCTGTTCTACAATACATTTGGATAATTACACAACATTAAAACAATTGTGTAGTTTATCACTTATTTGAATTAGTAAGTGTGTACAGCTGCCTAACAATATCTCTTATAGAGACCTTTTCCTTACTTTCTCATCTATTCAAGAGTTTCTCTAAGGGAAAATAGAGAAAAATCCTATGTTTACAAAAATTGGGAGACCTGAATTTTGTAATAATACATGTAGAATTGTAAGGATATTTATCAACATGAAAAAAGAAAAAACATTTCATAGCGCAGAAAATTATGAAAAACACATTTTTCTTATTCTCTTAAGAATGTATAAACAATCGTATTTTAACAAGTTTCCTGAATTGCAACAATTAGTTTTGACATGCAATGGAATGGAATTTGTATTTTCACATGACCTAAAAAGTATATATTACATCATCTTTCTTATATACTGTATATACATGCACTCATAATCACATATATATATAACTGGCAGTTACATTAATGTAATATTATTCAGATAAGATATCAACTAAATATATTTTGCCTCCTGTCTATCTACCACATTCTACAACCTCTTCTGAAGAATGCCAATTGTTTAATAAACGTGATGACCCGAGTTTCATTTAATAAAATGACATGGGAAATTATGGGTAGAGGTTCTATCATTCTTTTGTCCACTGCACCAAGAAAGAAATTAAGATGTGTGCACCAATAAGGTTTTTTTAAAGAAAAATTCTTATTCTATCAAGATTCAAGTGTCCAAATATTAAGCAAAATTAGATATTGAGTCACTTACTAAGTTTTACTAAAGGAAGAATAAATATTTTTATTAATCAATATGGAAACAGAGTGCTTTTATTAGTTTAAATGTTTTTAAAGAACCATTTTATATATTTTATTTTTTAACAATGCATCTAAAATGTTTAGCATGCACCTTTAATGTATTTCAATATCTGTATATATATAGGTAAGAAATATACAGTCTAGAAAAAAAAGATTGGCAATAGTTCCTATCTATATACCTACTTAGGCAAAAAAGACACTTCATTAAATGAAAGAATAAAGAAAAATAATCTTTCAAAAACTGTAATACCTAATGATGCATATACAACTCAAAAGGTGATATCATGGATCTGATATTCTTTTGCTCTCCCCGCCCCCAAAATTGGCTGAGTGACCTATCATATACTGTATGTATTATTTTATGGGATAGGAGAATTTCCAGATTGGGTCACTACGTACAAACAGTGCAGTATTTCACCAATCAAGTTCAGGCAAGTCCATGTTCCTTCTGTAATCCTCATAAACTCTATCAACAATCTTCGATTGATTCCACTGAATTGGATTCTCAGTGGGAAGTAGATTAATCACATAACCTTCCCTTATACTCTTACATTATTGGCTATACAATATTCTACATGAAGGAGAAAAACGGGGTTTACAATAATGTCTTTTAGAACCTATTTACAAGATTTGCTTTCAAATAAGTAAAACTGGTTCCATTAAAGTTTATAAATTGTTTACTAATATGCCCAACAGTGTCTACAATATTTATTTTTCAAGTTGTATGACAAAAAGGTAGGGGAAAGTCTGATTCATAATATGATTTGTTTTTTATTTATTTATGCACAGATCCTTGAAAAACAAAACAAAAATGACAAACTGCAGTGGATAGATTTGCATTTCATGCTAAAACCAAAATAAACAAACCATATTATAGTTCAGCTTTATGAATTAATGGGTAGAAAGGTAGGAAAAGAAAGAGAAATATGTCTCAAATATTTAAGTGGCATATCAAATATTAAAAACAAAACTGCTTCACAGTGACTTAATTTATAGCACTATATTTTTTCAAGAATTTGTTTCACAATGTAATTTTTAAGCCTGAAATCATAGGGTTAATATTGTTCTTTTTTAGAACTATTACATACAATATTTTCTCCAAAACCCCCAAAATAATTCAGTAAGCAATAAAACAATAACAAGACTAGAATCCAGTGCATCCTTTAAAACCTTTACTAAAAACTGAGCTACCCAATATAAACTGAAATTTACTTCGCTTTTACAAAAATCTATTCCAATTTGGAATCTAAAATTATCTTGTATAAAACAATTTAAACTTCAGAATAATCAAAATTAACATTGGTTCATTGCACTACCTAGTGAATGCCTTCTTTTGACCTGATTTTACAATATCATCAGGAGATGGTGATTTGAAATCAAATGGAGTGATTGCCGTTAAGGGTCCAATTTCATTAACTTTTGCTTCTTGTATTTGTCTGCTATACAAAAAAGCCTTATGGATATTTACACTTTGATGTTTACATCTCTTTGAAGGGTAATGAAGACATAAGGTTATAGCAAAAGCAGAGGGTTTTGCACACAAAGCTTTTGCCCATGAAACGGTGCCTTTTAAAATAGGTGACCTTACTTTTTTTTTGCTTTTCTTGCTTCCTTTAGTTAAAAACATTTGCTTCCCCTGCTTTGAAAATAAAGCTTTAGTTTCTGGAAGCATTGTATTTAACTGTATTTCTTCAGGCTCTGGTGATAATACTGATTTTCTAATAAGTACACTTAAATCAATATCTGAATTTACAACTAAAGGTTGCATCTTTTTAGCTAAATGAAATTCTGAATGGCTGTTTATTATTTCAGGGCTGTCCACTGCAATAGATTTTGGAATTAAATCTGAAAGTGATAAACTCTCAAGCTCTTTTACTGGAGATGACTTAGAATGTGTCAATGAAGATAAGGATCCTGAGAGTTCTGTCATGCCAGGTGATACTGGAAGTTGGTTGGCTAGCTGAGACAACGGTGAATGTTCTATTTCCATGTCTGTGAAGTCTGCTGAGGGCAAATTGCAAAGATCATGCAATGAGCAAGGCTTGCTTGAATTGTATCCTTGGTGTTCCTGCAGGAGATCAGCCAGTGATGGACTTTCAGACATTGAAAATGCTAAACTACTAACCTTAGAAGAACTGCTACTGCACCCCTGAAAGCAACCTTTGCTTTTGCTTTCAAAAGATTCAGTCATTTTATTATATGTATTACTTAAATTATCTAGTTTTAACTTATCAAAATAGCTATCCAAGCAGCTTTTGGGTCCATGATCAATTTTTTTCTGTGGCATGATTAATGACTCAGCTTGTGCAACTGATGAATCACCTGTTTCATTAAATATGTCTTTTAAGTCCTTAAGGTCTTTAAACTCAGACCAACTCCAAGAAGTTTTTTCTGATAGTTTTTCTTTAAGCAATTCATCCCCTGAATTAAAGCAAGTGTCATATTCAATGCAAGGTGCCCTAGCTGCAGTATTATTGCTCTCAGTTTGTGAGAGAGTGTCATACTTGATGGATTGTTCATTGCCATCACTTAATGATAAAGGAATAATGTCCAAGGATTTGCATGAAGATGTGAAAGTTTTCTTTTTAGCAGGAGTTTTCCAACATTTGGATCTGAAGAGATTTTTATCACTTGGAACTGAAGCATTATAAGTGGATTCAGCATTGACAATTGGACCATTAAAACTAAAAGAGGAACCAGTGGAATCAGAAATGTTTTCAACCAAATTACTCAAGTGATTAATATTAGAAAATATTTCTGAACAAAATAAGCCTTACCTTACAACAGCCAACAATTCCAAGACAGATGCAAGATCACAGTAAAGATAGTTTCAATTTGCAAGCAGGAAAGGCAACAGCAATTCAAGAAAAAAGAACATGAAGGCATTTAATTAACAAACATTATTGAAACTGTTTTTAGAGTAATACATTATATGTTCATGATTTCAGCTTCACATATATGTTCGATTTAACTAAAATTGCTATTTGAGTTAAGGTAATTTATATAACACATAATTTGTCTCCAAACTATATTTACAGGATGCACTGTTTATCTTTCTAAGACTAAGATTTAATGTGGCTAGATGGTCAGAAGTTAGGGGAGATAGTTGTAGAGCCCCTGTCACGGTCTGACCATTCTCTCCTTCGGCTGAGCTTCCCCATCGCCACATCCTGCAGCAGGGAGGCGGAACAAATTAAATGGTTCCACCCCAGGTGTCTGATGGACCCTGAGCTGTTCCAGATGGAGCTTGGACTGTTTCCTGATGCCTGGAGCCACGGCTCAGCCAAGGAGTTCGCGGCCACCTGGAATAGGGCGGCAGGCGGTGCCCTTGATCGGGTCTGGCCTTTGCGGCCTCTGACCCGGCGTCGACTCACTCCAGCTCCATGGTTTTCTGAGGAGCTGAGGGAGATGAAGCGCTGGAAAAGACGCCTAGAGAGCAGTTGGGAGGTCCAGCCGTTCTCAATCTGATCGTTCTTCTCTTGGGACATTTACGAAGGCCTACTTGGATGCAATCAGGGTGGCTAAGAAGAATTACTTTTCCACCCTGATCGCGTCAGCGGATAACCGCCCTGCCACCCTGTTTGGGGTGGCACGCTCTCTCCTACATCAGGGGGAGCAGCGTGACCCCTCGCAGGGTTCGGCGGAGGAGTTTAGAGGTTATTTCCAGGAGAAGATCGCACAAATCCGGGATGGTTTGGACTCCTACTGGGTAAGTCCAGATGGAGTGACGGATGCCGGTCTTGAGAATACCTTTTGGGATGAGTTTGATGCTGTTGCTCCTGAGGACATGGACAGGATCCTGAGGCAACTTAAACCACATGTTTACTGGACCCGTGCCCCTCCTGGTTGGTGCTGGCCTCCCAGGAGGTGACACGAGGCTAGCTCCAGGGCATTGTGAATACTTCTCTTGGTGAGAGTGTCATTTCGACCACCTTGAAAGAGGCAGTGGTGCGGCCCCCTCTCAAGAAGCCTTCACTGGACCCAGAAGTTTTAAATAATTATCGTCCTGTCTCCAACCTTTCCTTTGTTGCGAAGGTTGTAGAGAGTGTGGTTGCTCGACAGTTCCCCCGGCACCTGGATGAAACTGTCTATCTGGATCCGCTCCAGTCCGGCTTCAGGCCTGGGTACAGCAC
>JANHFO010009743.1:144877-158806 GCA_032468095.1 Pareas carinatus | reverse complement strand
AATTAAACAACCTTTAAAGATTTTGTTATGATTAAATAAGCATTTATGATTTTGTTATAATTAAATAAGCTTTTTAGATTTTGTTATATTAAATAGGTGACTTTTATATTAATAAAATGGAAGTTCTCTGATCATGATCTTACAAATGTATGTATCTTTTTTTAAAAGTCGTATTAGTGGTCCGCGGGATTTAAAATTATGAATTTAGTGGTCCCTGGTGTCCAAAAAGTTGGCTACCACTGATCTAATAATATATATATATCAGGACACCAGTCAATTGACAATTGTATTACATTTTGGTTCTCTAGGAATCTCTAAGACCTTCTATTCACTAACACAGAGGGTGGTCAATATTGTTTTAGGTGAAGATCAACTAGTTCCTCTCTTCCAAAAGTTTAAGAATAGAGTGTCTTATAAATTGTAGGAAATGCTTCTTGGAATTTAGCCAGTATACGTTTTGATCCTCTCTTGATCTTTATTTTCACTAATCCTTTTCTTTTTGTGTTCTTTCCTTTTGTAGATCTGCCAAAATTCTGTCATTCGTGTTCCTCCCTCTTTGTCTGTCATGCTTTCTCCCTTCCCACCCCCATATATTTTTGTTTAAGTTTAATTAAGCATCTTGCCAGCTTTACTAAATATAAATTAACTACACACTGTACAGTAAAAGAAAGGTGAGATAAAAACTTTGAGCCAGGTTCAATTGCTGTTGATTTCATGGACATGTCCATATTGTTTTCATGGTAACAATTCTGAACCGATATGCATTGCCTAATCTATAGACTTGGGATTTCCTGGTTGTCTTCCATCCAAGCACTAACCAGGTTCCTTGCTTAGCTTTTTGACATTAGCTAAGGTCCACTAGATATTGCCACCTAGTTTGGGCCAACAGACCAGAACATAGTATCAAGACAGCATTGGTCGCCTTCTCAGAGACCTCTAGTGGACTCAGAATGGGGGTAGTGCAATCTTCTTAACCACCTTGTTCTCTCAATGGTCTAGAATATTCTTCTGAACCTGATCTGAGGGTTGGGCTTAGGGTCCACAGTGTTGAGGTGATTCTCCTCTTTCCTTAAATGAGGGAAGAAAGATCTAGTCCTCAACCTCTGTTTTATGGGGTGCCCCAGATCTAAACATTCTCTTCACAACCTCTAATTGAAGTCACTGGGTGCAATTGTCTGTCAACAGCATACTGATAATAGTCAGTTGTATATTTCTACTTAGGCCAAATTGATAGCACAGTCAAGAGTTTGTCCCAGTGTCTGGAGACTATGAAGGTCTGGATCAGGAAGAATGGGCTATAATTCAATTCTAAATGGCTGTGAAATTTGGTCCTCTGTACATGTAACTAGACATTTATCACCATTATTCCTGGAGGGTATCTTGATAATCTTCCTGAACTCACAGTTCTTCCTCAAATAATAGGTGGAATTTGTACCTAAGAAGGCGTTTGCACGATTTCATCTGGGGCACCAATTTCATCCATTCCTCTGTGAGGAAGCCCTACTTGCAGTCACCAATGCTTTAGTCTCCTCCCAATGAGACTACTGAGATGTGCTCTATATAAGACTGGCATTGAAGGCCATCCAAACTGCAGTGGGTATGGGCACACCATGATATGTGCTTGTAAGACTACTTTTACAAAGCTATACTAGCTCCCAACATCCTTCCAAATGAATTCAAGGTGCTGGTTATCACTTACAAAACCCTACATGGTACAAAGTTATCTTCAAGATTGCCTATCTTGGATTATTTCTGACCAATCATATGGTAGTCCATGCTTGGGCCTCCTTCTTCTGAGGTGACCTAGGAGAAATGCCTTTTCTGTTGCAGCACCTTTAGAACAAGCCCTCATTCTCAAATTTACTAACCTTTAAGAAAGCTTTAAAAACTTGGATTTCCTCCCCACCCATCCCTGGCCTTTGCAGCCATTAAAATAGATTAGCCCATCATCCTGGAGATGGAGGGTATGATTGGTGTTTTACCGTTGTGTTGTTGATATATTGGCTTATGAATTTCCTTTTGTTGATATAGCATGGTTTTTATTCTAATATTGTATGTTGTTGGTGTTATTGTTATTATAGCACAGCCTACTTAGCATGGATTTGGCATTTTCTGATAGTGTTATTGTCGCCTTTTGCAATTGACTTATGGAGAGTTTGTCAATTCCAGTGATGTTCAAGTGATGCTTGAGATGTTTTCAGATTGTATGCAAATTAGACAACTATATAAATCTTACAAACAAATAAATAATGAAATAAAGTTTCCCCAAATACCAAGGAGATAAAAATGTCTATCCTGTAAAATTTCATTTCATTGCATATTTCCTAGATTCCTTTTTTGTATAAATAGACACTTTTTATAATTCCAGAGATATTTCACTATGACCTCATGATTGATCCTTAATTGATAATTATACTGCCCATTCAGAAAAAAAAACCCTTGTGAGTGTTTTTGTGATCATTTTAATTGATTCTAACAAATGTGCTTTAGATTTTTACTCTCGAAGCAATGTAGCCATCAACATACTTTTGCAGGTATAAAACCTGGTCCTTTCTTTAATTTTGAAATATCTGAAATTCAAATATTACAATTAGAATCATAATTATTTTTGTCTTATAGGAAATACTTTACAAAATTAGTTGTTCAGCTGTCAGAAGCTTCCTTGTTACAGCAATTTTGGGGCTGGAATGACCATTGAGAGTAGAATAAAATATATCGAGAAAAGAGTGCTTAAAAAGCTCTGGAGGTCAAACTTATCTTTCAGAAAAGATAAAAATTATGCCAATCTTCTAATGTACTGACTTTCCAGTGAGACTAGTGGGAAAGAGAAACCAAAAAGGAACAACCAACAGAGAAGACATAAAAGAAGAAATCCCACCCTGTTTTATTCTTGGCAAAATAAGCAGCTTTTTTGAAATAGTGGCCTTTCAGCCATGGATTCTCCATTATCTTTCCAATGGATTTGTGTGCCAGCCATCCCATATTTAGAATATTGCTAATATAGTTCCTGATGTTTTTAAATAAAAGGGCAGGTACCCAGGAGTTAAACCAGAAACTCTTCATGAAGTGATGTATCTACATATCTACAGCTATTTGGGAATAATAACAAAGGTAAGGATTTGGATTTGGATTTGGATTTTGCTCCATTACTATTAATCTTTCCCTTCAGGGTCAGGATAGAAAGCTGATTTTAGGAAAGAAAACTCCATTTTTTTTTAAAAAAATCATTCTTTACAAGTGGATAAAAGAAACCCTGGATGGCATTCAAGCATCAATAAGATTATAATCAGCTAATTTGTTCAAAAGGAATTTGACAGTTTGAACAGTTTGCAGTGATCCTCCATTTCTCCCCTTCCGTCTTCCACTTTCTAGCCATTTACTTTGGCAAAATTAGACTGTTTCTCTCCTATGACAGCATAGCTTCTCTAGTTCTAGCAATCTTGTATCTGCAACACCTTTGGGCAAAAAGACATGTATTCTCCTTTGTCAAGCAATATCAGAAAAAAAAGTATTATGGACTAGTTAAAATGAAAGATTTCCTAATGAAGCTATAATTGATAGTCACACACGATACCTGTAATTACATGAAATATTCTTTTGTTTTGCTTTGGGGGGAAAAAGAACGCAAAGCCTTAGGCTTTCAGGGTGTGTATGAAAGAGAGAGAGTTCAAACACAAACTTTTGTACACTCAGTTAACCCTCCAGCTACAGATGAATTTTAGCATTCATCAAATCTCTTGCCTGTTGGATTCACATACGATCACGACACACCTGCAGATTTCAGAAGCCCATTCTGCTGGCTGGCTTATTCTCCATCTCATCTCCTGAGTGATTCATGCCAAAACACATGTTAAACAATCAAAATAGAGAATAATACGAAGCTGGTTATAGCCTTTTTCAAGTGAATGCTTCAGAAGACATTTTGCTCCAGCAAAATCGGTCGTGATGTGATATGTCACATTCCAGCTTTCTAATCCCATAGTAAGAAAGAAGAACTAAATTATTTCCATTCTGGTATATTTGGCTTCCAAAGGCAAAAGAGAGGTAGAATTGGGACCTTCTTTCCCCTGATACTTTAGTTAGAAAGTTTCTTAAGATTTCTCCCTTTTAAGATTCAATTTCTCCCTCACCACTAGGATACTATTATATCCCTACTTCTCTTTGCTGCTATTATGCTAAATTACTATTCAAACCAAGATCACCTGATATAAATTAATATTGGTTGGAAGCAAGGCCTATAGAGACACCTTTGTATTTATTTATATAACCGTCATACTTAGTGTTTAAAATGGTCCAAAGCAGAATAGGGTTTATTGCATGTAGCTCTTTTCAGGAAATCAATATCAGAACAAATTTTATGCCCCATGAGTAGAAAGAGGAAGCATTATAATAGTATGGTTTAATATATCATGCTATTCTATGCTTTCCTTAATCATGTGTTGTTGAGTAAGTCACAGTGGCTGGATTCAGACAACATGCTAAATCATAAACTACTTTTTACAAATCACACTGGCTTTGCTTATGCAAAACAAAAACTAAAAAACAAATAAACAAAATATATTATGGCTAAGCTCAGTATGCTGGTCAATATCATCTATCCCAGATGGGATCAGGATAAATTTAAAATAAACGATAATGTAGGAATTTCATCTACTGGTGATTTAAAACTCTGTTCTTTAAGGTATTTCACAGCTATTAATCATGACCACCCAGAGGAAATTCAGCTTTGTGTAGCTGGAGACATTTGTTCTCTACGTTCTTTAAGCACTGTTGAAAAATATATAAATATAAATCATACTCTGTCTGTATATGGCAAAATGTACTTAGTCAACTTTAGAAAATTGGTATTAGATTTATCTGGCTCTGCAACTAGATTTAATTCAGATAATTACCTGGGTTTCCCTATTGTTGTTGTTTTTATTTCATTTAGAGCAATTCTACCAGGTGAACTACCTTACAATCTGTTATATCAGCAGAACTTGAGCGACACTGCCAATGGAAGAGATATAGGGAAGAATCTTTTAGATACATCAGCAGAAAAACTAAGACAAAGAAGTGTTGGGGGCAGCATGGAAAGGATTGTATTATCTCTGGCTATTTTACTCCATGATTATGTTTCAATTCATGGAGTATTTTTTTAACCAAGCCAAGAACCAGTGCAAGGATTTTTTTCACTCATCAACAACAATGGCATTTGAATTTCTCCATTGACAGGCACTCATGAGAGAAGTAAGGTTGATTCTTAAGCACCATGGAAAGCTCCAAATGAGAGATTTGTTCTATCTAAAGCTTGAAATGCATCAAGTCCTTCCAGTTTACACTTCCCAATTTCCGCTTTCTTTTTTTTAACTCTTGCTCTGCTGGAGAATTTATTTTGGTTTGTTTGTTTGTTTACTAAATTCATTTGCCACCCATCTTGCTCCAAGAATATGGTTCTTTAAAGACCTGAACATGGGTGGTCTTTTCCTTGCAATGACTTCCTGCTTTAATCTGTGTGTCCTGCTAAACAGTGCCAATTGATAAGCCTAAATCAGAGATTCCAAGAAGAAATAAATTAGTATAGGCCAATCATGCTCTCAGGAGCCAAAAGAAATACTAATATTTCTGAAGAACAAGCATAAAAAATATTTTAAGTGACGACCAAAGATCGGGAATCCCAGTGATCTGCTAGAGTAAGGATCAGGAGAGCTGCAACAGACATTGCTTCCAATACTTGTATCTCATGTCACATCTATATTCCATATGTGCTTATTAAATAGTCATTTTGAAGAAATTTCTGAGAAAATATTTACTTTCAAGGAACCCAGTCTCACACTGTGGTTCTCTGCAATGCTCCACTGCTTAGCAACAGTACTATTCTCATGGCTTTGGAGGCTCTGAGATATTTTGAGTCAGAATTCAAAGAGGTGAAGAGGCCTTACAGTTCCTCTAATATCATCCTTTGTTGTTTAAGGTATAAACTTTCCACCTGGTCTGTGAGCTTCTCCTCAGACTTTCCCCCCTTTCTCATCCCGAAGACCACAAAAGGGTATCTTGTGTTTTCAACAAGTATGGCAGAATAAAAGATATTTGATTCTTCAAGCAAACTGAGTTCAAAATAAAGTACTCTGTCAGTGTTAGCCAGATTTTCAAAACTATAATAGGTTCCATTATTTTAAATGATAAAATAGATTTTCCTGTAGATATAGTAAGGATTACTGTCTATAATGTTTGTTGGGTTTCATCAGAGTTCTTTTCTTGCATCAAATAAGGTTCTCAAGTGTGACATTTATATTACATTTATTGTTAAAAATCACATGCGACAGGGTAAGCTCCCATTACTTGTCTAAGTTCCTGCCCACCTAGCAGCTTGAAAGCATGCAAATGTGATTAGATTAATAGGTACCACTACACAAGAGTAACCATGTGTAGATCATGGCACTTTGAGGGAAGGATAGAATAACAATGTGATAAATGCACTTGTGAAAGCAATCCAGGATTCTTTGAGAATAACATTTATTTGGCTGAGGGTGTCTTCTCCTCTAGTAGACTGGAATATAGAAAGTTCTATGGAAGAACCATATGCAACAGCTCTTGGGACTATGCCAACATCAACTACATGGTATTGCTGTGGCACCCCTTTTACCAAGAGATTCATAGGCATTTGGCATCAAGGATCATGTGTGCTCTATGAACGTATCCATTCCTAAAGGCAGCTTCATGCAATCCTTCCCAAATAAGAGTGAGCGAAGATACTGATGCATATACTATAACTCTCTGGTATGGCTCAAGAGTGAGATCACTTTGCTTGCCATGAAATCACAGACAAAACATTACTATGAGGAAAGAAAGAAAAGCACAGAGCAAACCTGTTTGTGGAGCTAACACATAGAGCATGATGGAAAGAACAGATATCAATGAAAACATCTTTTCATAGGCCTTGGGTAACATTGACTGCAGTCCAAATATATGTCAGTAAAATTTATTGTGACTATAATCTGAATAACACATAAAATGCAAGCTAATTAACTGCAGGCTTTTCAGAAAATAGACATTTTTATGTAAACCCAAAGAGAATGTTTCTGGTTTTTTTAAAAAACAACTTGTTACAAGAACTTCCAGGAGGTATTGTAATGTTATAATAGTATCTGATATGGAATGGGAAGAAGGGCAAAGTGCTTAACTCTGAAATAGATAAATTAGAGACAGGATGGATGGATGGATAAATGGATGGATGGATGGATGGATGGACAGCCAGACGAAGTCTTGTATGCCATCTAACTCTGTGCTGCTCATTCAGATTGATGGCATCTCTACAAATTTATTTAATATCTGATCCACAGCTGGGATCTCTTGGATTGTCAGTTCCAGGAATTCAACCTAGGACTCCCTGCATGAAAAATTGCTACCACTGAATTATAAGGGCAGTGCTCAGATAAACATGGGTTTGTTCAAGTGTAGTGAATTTTTTTTAACTCAAGCCTATACTAGACAACAGGAAACAAGAAGACTTAAATATAGTTTATCTGCAATGGAATCCACTTGCAGAGATACAGTTTCAAAAGCTGTGGGAGTTGGTGAAGGGCAATGAGATTATGACATTTGTTCCATCAGAAGAAGAGATGAAAGAACAGAAAGGGAAAGCAACTTTTTTTTCATGAAATAACTATAAAGTTGTAGTCTGTAAATGCAAGAGGCCCAGTAGAATTAAAATAAAACATTTTGAAGTCTCACTAGGTGGGTCAACAGGTAACACAAAGGTTACTTTTGAAAAGGAACTATTTAATACAAGGCATATTAATTGACTTTTAAAACACCAAACACCAGCAGCATAAAAAAAGTATATGTATATTTGATTTGGGGCTCATTTTTAGAGCCCGTTTGCTTGTACTGTGAAGTTTTTGATATATCCCATGCCATTATGTGAGTCCCTCATCAGGTGAGGACAGATCCTGAATCAGATTCCAAAGCTTCAAAGTTTTCCAAGGAGTGGATGAACGTAATTACACCAAGAGAGAATTCAAAGAAACAATTGATTTTAGGTAGACATAATGAGTTCAGAGGATCCCAAAAATAATTGATCATAGAGCAGAAGACAAATGCCTAGCCAATCCTATGGAAAATGGTATTAGGCTGCACTGAGAGATGAAAATCTAAGAGTAAAGAAGTGGACTTAAAGGTAAATAGCAAGAAAAGTCAATCTGTTGTGACTTGCCAATATTTTTTAGTTAAGCTTTCGCTACTGAGGAAAGTGCAGTGTTTCCTGTTTGAGTATGTGAAGAAAAGGATTGTTTGTTAGGCATCTCCTTTGTTTCTTTATTACATTTCTGGATTTACTGCTGGATGAAGGATCAAGAGTTGTTCATCAATGTCCAAGAAAAGTAGAAAACGATGACAGTTGCATTTTTATCACCTGGGCCATCAGTCCAAGAATGTAGAAATAACAGAGTACTTAAAATTAGTATTTAAATGACATGAAAACCTGATGTATCAATTTTTAAGATTTCTAACAGCATATACCCTATGATTGCTTTCTAGCACGAATTCATATAGTGACTTTAATATCGTAGCATGTTATCTTCAGTCACCCTAAAAGGAAATCAACCGCCATGTGTTTCCCCAAGACAAATGATAACAGCTTGGCGATAGGCAAGGAAACAATCTATAGATAGATGTGAAAGGCCGAATAGATGAGAGAGGACATTCTTGGAGGATGAGGGCTTGAATCTGAACTTAAACTATTGAAAGTTGCAGAATTCGATCCATACAATTTGAATGCGGTTTTGCCAGCTAGAACAACCTGAGGCAGAGTGCTTTCCATGTACCGAAGTACAAAATCCTGCAAATATGCAAAGCAAACTGTGCTATAAATGGATTGTTTGAAAACCAGAAGGTAGAGGTTCAGAAAGATCACTTCGTAATATACAAAGCCTTGAAATCACTGGCACTTTGAGAACAAAAAGGGGGCCACCCTAGCAAAAACACTACAGACTCTGAATTGCCTCAGGTTTACTTTTTGCTTAGCATTAGTCAGACTACTGTATCTTCCACTCAAATCAGTTTGACTCAATTAATATCGGAGTATTTTGTGGAATCAGATTGCTTCAGAAGACAATAAGCCAAAGAATAGACTTGTCTTCATAATTCCATGTTTTATTTGAAAGATGGATGGGGGGGGGAAGCGATTTCCCACCTCTGAGCTAAGCAAAGGAAGGAAAGCCAGATGTAAAGGGTAAATATTAGTGCTAAATTGGCATAGTATTTGCTTCCTGTTCCAAGATTTGCTTTAATTTTTTGGAACACTTTCATTTTTATAAAAAAAAACCACTCTCTTTTCTGTTACTATGTAACAATGGTGTGTGTGTGTGTGTGTGTGTGTGTGTGTGTGTGTATGATGGCACAAAACTGTAATTTTCCACTAGTTCAGGTCTTAACACGATTGCATTAGTTGGGTGTTTAGACAAACACTGAAAATTACTTCCATCACTTTCTGATTTTTACCTCCTGGCTTCAGTCTTTGATTTATTGTCTACCTCTCAAATGTGACATTTTTGTGATATACTTGAATAGTTACCACACCCAACACCCTTATACTATTATGACTGAAACAGGAGTTCCCTTCCCCTGCATACATTTTTACTCAGCAGTGCGCTTATTGGAAATTAGTAGATAAAAAACTGGAGCACTAAAGTAATGGACTCATTTGTGAAGGGATCCATGCGTTTCTGAAAATATGGTATATAAAGGACCTGAATCGTAAAACCCAAAAGGAATAATTAAGAAATTGGAGCATTTTCTTCCTACTGAAAGGCTATAGTATTTTTTTGAAAAAATTGTTCAGGAAAAGAAAAGTATCTAAGGGGGATATTAGAATAATTGTTAACAACTGAGAAAGTAAATCCAGACACATGTGCTAGATCCATATTTGATACAAATTGCCCGTATCACATATTATGCAGGGTGTGTTTTAACCATGACTTGTGAATGCGTTGCAATTGGATTCATGCATTATCCTAAGTCAAAATCTAACTATATTGCAGCTTAGTATGATGTGAGAATTCTATCAACTAAGGCATAGCCGAAGAAAAACACTTTTCAATACAAGGCGTACTTGATTTATATTATTTATTGACACACCAGTATGATGACTGATGAATAACACCTGTTAAGGAAGGCAGGCCAGTTGATGGGAGAGATGAGCAAAGAACCTCAGAAGTGCATGTTAAGAATAGAGTTACCTAGGCAAAAGGGTCATTCCAGCTACCCAGTTAAAGCAAGCAAAGAACAAGGGACAGCAAAATAAAAACCGCTGAAGGCAGATAACCAGTTTAATGATGAAGACAAAGGTATCATTTCATACTGCACGGGAGAAGGCAACGGTAAATTATTCTTGTATTTTTTACCAAGAAACCACAGAAATAGACAACATGAAATTAACAATATAGTGCCAGAGGACAGGCCCCACACATCAAATAGCACTTAATGTGCTCCTGAGGAAGAACACCACAAATGACTAACTTCCACATCTTCATTTGATGAGGACTGAGTATCACTCAAGGTTCAATTTCTACCTAATAGTACAGTTTAGTTAAGGGCAGATATGACTCAACCAAGTAATTATCAATCCCAGCAGGCCATATTTAGTACCAGCGTATTGTTTATCAAAATTTTCTGTCCCCGGCCCTTACTTTCAAAAGAAGTAAGAGAATATTAATCTAAAAACCGTAGATCCAAAATGGTACCTCATCTGGTTATAAGATCCTGAAAACAGTTGGCTTGTAGTGGTGTTCTCTTTCTAAGTTCTTTTAAACTTTTTCTTTTAAATACCACTTTTAAGTAACCCATGGAGATGCAGATTGAGAATAGAATTCTGTTTGGTATGTTTGTTTTCAGCTGGAGAATAGTGTCTTCTCTTCAGCAAAGCCACAGAAACCTGTGGCATTTTGAAAGTTAAATGCATAACAGTTCATAGGCCACAGCCCCCTTGATTCCATAGGTCTGATGAAGTAGACTGTGATCCATATACAGGCATCCTTTAATAAATATGTTATTAAGTGGCAACAGAGCTCTTTGTCGCTGTTGTTTTTATGAAACTTGAAGATCAGCATTCGTTAATAGTAATTCCTTAAAATTTCATGTGTGTCTGTGTTTGTGTGGGTGTGTGACTTTCCTGACTTTCAAAAAAAAAGAATAAAAGACAAATGGTCTATAAAAAAAATTAAAAAAGGAAAAATCAGGAAGAAAGCAAGATAAAAGTGCAAAAAGAAAAAAAAGAAAAAACCAAAGAAAATAGAAAACGGATGATTTCCAACCTCCCTTTGGCACATATATATAAAAAAACCACATTAAATTCTTACTCTAAAGTTAACAAAAGTGTACATTATTTCTATAATCCCATATAACTCTAATTATCAATTCACCCCTTTAAAAAATGGAGAGGAGGGGAGTCCTATCTTTGATAGGAAACAACTCAAGCAAAGTAATAAAGAATGAACAGAAGAGATTCCCTTACCCGACACATACTCCGGCAAAACTATTATTTTTTTCCACTGGGATGAAAACATGGGGTCAATTCTTACTCTGCTCCAGTCAAAATATTGTTTCAACATCTCTTGGAAATCAAAATGTATTAGGACAGATTTATTAAAGTGATCTTGGCATGTGTAAAAATCAGAGTGATAAAAAAACATTTGAATAAGAACAGAGATCCAACTAATTTGGACCTTCATCCGTCACAATGTGCGAACTGGAAGACTAATAGGTATTTTACTCCAGCCTAAGCATAGAGGTAGCATCTTCCTTATTCTATGCCCCAGACTAATTACAGGTAGTCCACAACTTACAATAGTTCATTTAGTGACCATTCAGTTACAACAGCATCTCCATGGTCACATGATCAGAATTCAAATACTTGGCAACTTGTTAGAGTTATATCGGTTATGGTCCCTTTAAGCTCCTAACTGGTTGGTTTACAAAATGGCTGACTAGCTGAGTCATGCTAATTGCTTAGAACTAGGATACTAATTATAAAAGCAGGAGACTGGAGAAGAGCTCTCTCTCCTTCGATATTCTACAACTCTGCTTTGCTTCTGTATTTGAGCCTGTGTTGCCGCTGAAGATTTCTGACCAACTTTGTTGGCGAAATTGCTGGTGAAGACTACTTGCTAACCAAGTTAAGGACTGCTTAACTGTGTATGATAACTGGATTGTTGACTTAGAAGACTGGACTGTGTTTAACTTTCAGTTTATGAAGACTTTTATACCTACTGTACTCTGTGCCTGTGTGATACTGGTTCCATTGCTACTTCCTAGGCAAACAGCATTTTTCACTGCATGTACCATCTGCTTGTTCCTAACACTGGTTCTAAGCCTAGGGGGCTAACACAATCTAATATCCTTAATACTTCTTCATGCAGTGTCTGTTCTTTTTGCAATCTACTCTTGAGTTGTATCCTATCTGTAAAATATATTATATAAATTTTATTTGCATGAAAAAGACATTATGATTTTGTAATTTTCCCTCCCTTTTGCCATTCATCTGATTCTATGGTATGCTCAAAATTCCTTGCCCAGTTTATCCTTGTTTCTTTTACTTGATTTTCCTGCATTTTTAAATTTAACAAAAAATATACATTTTGATTAATTTCTCATGTGAGGTTAGTAATAGTATGTCAAATTCTGTTTGTTCTTTATAAAGCCCATATTGTTTAATATCTTTGTCACATCTCATTTTTATTTGTAGATATGCCCACCATGTGAGATCCAAACCCTGATTTTCCATTTCTTTTGAAGGTACCTGCTTGCTAGCCAGGGGTAGCAGGGCCAAGATGCTGACAAATTTATTGCAACTGCCTTAATGGTGGAGCTGTGAGAAAGAAATTCTATGGTGGAAAACATTTTATTTCTAAAAAAGCTTTGTGTAACTAAATAACTTTTAAGAACAAAAAACTATTGTCAGCATTGCTGTGAATGTGGTAAGATAATGTAAAGCTCTTTTCCCAACACAAAGGAGAGATTCCCTTTGCATTCATTTCTCTCTCAACTTTTGTGTTTTAGAATTTTCGTAATAATCCCTACAAATAAAGAGAGGAACAGCAATGGGAACCGTGAACTGGGATTTTTAGCTCTGCAAATCAATGATTCTGATTTTGCTTAATTTAGAAGACACCAAAGAATTGCAGGTTTGTTCCTTTTACTCACACAGTTCAGAGGACTGATTACAATGTTTTTTTCTAGTGGGTCACTTTGCAGGCAATCCCTGGGCAAGAGGACACCCACAACCAGGACCAGGTCAAGGGTAAGGAGGAACCAAGAACCTCTTTTGGACTCAGCCTCCAGCTCCAGGTGGCTTCAAATTTAAAAACGTTGAACGTTTCTAAAGTTTAAAACATTAAAATTATATTTCATGCTTCCTTTCACTCATTTTTGTGCCATTGGTTTTGCAATAGTAGTCATCATGTCTCCTTGTGGTTAGTAACTAAAACCCCATGAAATGGGCCAAAAAACCCTAACAATGCTGATAGTCTAATTCTGTAAAACCTTCACGAACTTTTCTGGCTCAG
The DNA here is from genome assembly GCA_032468095.1 of Pareas carinatus. NCBI lineage: Eukaryota > Metazoa > Chordata > Lepidosauria > Squamata > Pareidae > Pareas > Pareas carinatus. Next base: position 145,265 of record JANHFO010009743.1, on the reverse strand, counting down.
CATGGAGCAAATCTTTTTAAGCGAAGTAGCATCACTTTTCACTATTTCACATGGCTGAGTTGCAAAGATCCGCGGCTAGAAGTCAGAAATGACTTTCAGGGAAAACATTTTGCAAACGCCATTGGTTGAGACGGGACACGTTTGTTTTCCCACCACCTATCAGGAACGGGCATTCAAATCTCGCCAAGAAAGCGCCCCGGGGGGGGGTCTGTGGTTGAAATTAAAGGAGTTAAAACTATCGAGTACGGCATTGCTAGAAAGGATGGGAGGAGAGGCGAAGAAAGAAAGTCCAGTTGTCTTTTTAAAAAACGGGACAGCCGAACTTCCTCTTCCGGATCGCTGGTGGGAGGAAGGTGGTCTGCGGAGTGGCGTTTCTGCTCTTCCCGGG
>JANHFO010009743.1:125240-136404 GCA_032468095.1 Pareas carinatus | reverse complement strand
AGATAGATAGATAGATAGATAGATAGATAGATAGATAGATAGATAGATAGATAGATAGATAGATAGATAGATAGTTGCATAATCAAGTGTAAGAGAATAGCTTTGTTCAAATGTCATGTCTCTATATTCTCCAACCTGTTTACCTCACATATATTTCAAGCAATAGTCCCAGCAATAGCATAATAGTTGCAGTTAAATGTATCTGGAACACACTAGTTGTGGAAATGATGATCTATAAAATCAGATATTAACCTTAAGAAATATGGCCTGTTCCTGTTATCAAGTTGCTCTTTTGATTGCTTGTTGACATCAGGGGAGGGGATCATTTTTATTCTTTTTATATTGGGATTTTTATTGTTTGTAAACCACCTCGAGTCACCGAGAGTAAGTGGGTGGCCGTAAAAATCTTCTAAGTAAACAAACAAGCAAAAAAACCTGTACAATTTAAAGTTCAATTAATGAAAGCTCTATTAACAAGTGGTTCTTTACGTTGGAAAATATCATGGACTTTGAAGAGTGCTGAGGAAAAGCAGTCACTAAACAAATGTCCAAGCAGCAAGATTTTAGCTGGATATTTTAAAATCAATAAACGTGGTCCATGAATTGTGCTTAATACATAAAATGCAAAATCATGCTGGTTCAAAGAAGACAAGCTGTTTTGCAGCCCAGTTGTGGACATGACTCTGCAGTCCCAATCTTGAATTACAAATTGTAGCTCGATGGTTCAATCTATTGTAGTAACTATGTTATTCTGTGATGCTGCTCATGGGTTTTTTTTAACCAGTCTTTGGTAATGCTTGTTTTCAAAACTAGCGGAGGCTTCATAGCTGATATTAATATAGTAAATATGGACACTCAGCTTGCTGATTGCCATGCTAACCGTTGCACTCATTTTAAAGTTCATACTTAAAACCAGCAGTAGATGGCCCACTTTTCACACAATATAGATTATAGCTGAATCAACATAACACTTTAAGGAAAAGAAACACATACAAAGCTTTCATTAAACACAGATGTTGGCAGATACATATTTGTGAGGACAAGTGAAAACATGATTAGAAAAAAAACAGAGATAATTTCTTCCTGAAAGATACAGGTAATAATAAGTCATAAACCATTAAGATGGATACCAAAGCCCAAATAGTCTAGGATATAACATCACTACATAAATAAAGTAACAAGGGTGGGGACACAAAATTGTTAACCTAGAAATATTTATTTGGCTGGGTGGATGGGAACTGCAGTCTAATACATCTGGAGAATATTAGAATGGAGAAGTCTACTTTAACTTCCTTTCAAAAGTCTTTCCCCCTCTTAATGCAAAATTCTTGGCTGTTTAAAAAAGGGTTTCGGAAAATTCTTCAAAATAATTTTCTGGTCAAGCAGTCAGTGATGGTGTTAGTATCTTTTTGCCTCACCTATAATATTTTCATCCCAATAGCCATTTAATTGCTTCATAAAGAAATGAATCAGAAACAGTTGCTTATGTAATTTAATTATTTATTGAAATTTATTAGCCGTCCAACTCCAGTAGGCAATGTACAAAACTGGAAAAGCCATAAAAACAATGCACAAAACCCAAATTAGCAGCCAAATCAAACAAAAGAGGGTCCACAGATAGAAAGTACTTATAATGATATATCAACCCAAAGCCAGGTTTTAGGAGCTTTCCGGAAGCTAAGAGTGAGAGTGTGACTTCAAAGAGTGGTGGCCAGGACAGAGAAAGCACAAGATTATTCTTATTTAGATTTATATATCGCTTAACAGTGCTATACAGCACACTCTAAGCAGTTTACACACTCAGCATATTGCCCCCAACACTCTGGGTCCTTATTTTACTGACTTCGGAAGGATGGAAGGCTGAGTCAACCTTGAGCCAGTGAGAATCGAACTGCTGAACTGATAGCTAATGGCAAGTGGCAGTCAGCAGAAATAGCCTGCAGTGCTGCTTTTAACCACTGTACCATCCTGGCTCTTAGGATGACAACATTTAATAGAGAGGACCTTATTAGTGCACCCCTCCGCCATAATACATTGGTGGACAGAAATGATTGGAGATAAGTGGTCCCTTAGGTATTAAGGCCCTACGCCAAACAGGACTTCATAGATAATAACCAGTACCTTGAACTGTATTCCAAACCTGGCTAGCAATCAATGCAGCTCACTGACACACAGGCATAACAAAAGGCATCACACCACTGCATGTTGAACCAGCTGTAGCTTCTGGGTAGACCTTAAAGGCAGCCCATGTAAAGCATGTTAATAATTTGACTGTGAGGTAACCAGCTGCAAGCCCAGAAGGACCGCAAGTTGCAAACCAGTCTCAAATGGGGCAGTGCAGCTCCATTCAAGACCAGAGATGGCAACCCAGTAGCCAGAGCCATTCAGTCTTATTAGGATTGAACTAAAGTCTTTCTCACCCCAAATAGCTTTCAGACACTGGGTCAATAACAATGACAGTCTCATCTGTGTCACTTGGGTTTGAGACACAGAGCTGGGGATCATCAGCATACTGATGATGCCAAACCCTGAACCAGCAGGTGTATCTCTTCCATGTAGATGTTGAACAGGAGATGAAAAAGTGTCAAGTCCTGAAGGATCATGGATATGATCCCCCCCCACTCCGGTTCCTTCCCTCTCAACACTGGCTGGGAACAACTGCTAAAGAAGGATGTGAACCATTTGGGCACAATCTCTCCCACTCCTAACCCATCAGCCAGCCTAGATATTGTGATCAAGAATATCAAAATCTCAAAGAATATCAAGAAACACTAGGACGGATATGTCACCATGGTGAGATGGCTTGTTTGTCTAATGTCCATGAAAATTCTACCACCCTCTTAACCCATTAATGGGGTAGTTACCTTCAGAAGTGATGTGATGATGGAAAATGGAATATCTCAGCTGAAAATCAGAAGTCAGTGGACTATCCTAATATTCAATTAGATTAAAAATTTTCCAGCCAAAATAAAATATCTGGAATTTAACTCTCACCAGTCCAAATTATGTATGACTGATATTCCAAAAGAAACTAAGATAAACTACCCAGTTTTCTGTAGGAAAACTCTAATATAGGAAGTGTTTGCTTTGCTTGACGATTACAGTTTCTCTTGTTCATACAGCTAGTAAGCCCTGGGCAGTCACTGAAGATTTGCCATGAGGACAGTGCAGCTCAAGGGCATGTGTGTCCCTAAGCCACAGTGACAAACGGCACCACATCCCACTGATAGGAAGATTTGCATTTTAGAATGATTCAAAAAAAGGGACAGTATTAGCATCCGTACACCTCCTCACCCAAGGCTTGAGCTTACTCGGCCATTGCTTAAATCTGGCCCCGCATGACTAATAAATATTACTGCAGGCCCATTCAACTCCAGTAATTGAAAGAGAAATGTAAAGATCTGAAGAGTTTCTCCCCCAAAATTATTTTAAGGAAGTTCAACACATAAAAAATGTTCAGCACAACAAGAAACATTGCTTGACAGGAGAATTTGCCATATCATGGGACCAGATTGCTAATGCTACTATATCTCCTTCACTTCATGAAATTGTAATTTTAATCAAATCTATGTAATTGGGAAAGGCCCCCGAACCCAATGGTTTTCTAATGAATTACTACAAGAAATGCACTGGATAGTTATCTCTTATTTAAGTGGAGATCTATAGTATTTTTAAATAAATCCTTGCTGTTTAACTTTAAATAAATACCCTCAAGGTAATGGTTCTACTATGTATTCTAATTACAGAACTTTACCTTGACTAGTGCTGATATTATTTTTTAAAACAGCTATTCTGATCCAGAAATTACAACTTGTACATATGTTTGTTGTGCCCACAGAACAAGCTGGGTTTATATGAAGTGGTCAACTTCATGATATCACATTTTACTCAGCATTCTTGCTCTAGCAAATAAATAGGACCCCCAGCCACAATTTAGAAACTGAGAAAATGTTTAGTGTGATTTACTGGACTTTTGTCGGGCATTTTTAATTTACTTTGGTTTTTCCCAATTTTTTTATATTTTGTTTCTGCAAATAAGTGACCATTAACGGTATGCCCCTTCCTTTATGAAATTTGTGACAAGGGTGTCCTTTTTCAATACTTTTTAATTTTGCTTTAGAATCCCCTGCTTTTATGATTAGACTTTTTGAAAATACTAATGGAACTGTAGCATGAAACAGCCATACAATTCTACTGCGTGCAGATCCAGTACATGTGCTTAGACATTTTTTATGTTGAAAATAAACCAAACATTTCTATTCTTAATCTCATTCCATTACGATAGTGGTTCTCAAACTTTGCAATACTGCAATTCTCTGAAAAGAATAATAAATTTGACTGTCATGGTGGGCTGTTGCAGTTTCTCAGCTTTTGAGGGTCCTTTTGATGCACAGAATAAATTTAATCATTAAAGTTATTAAAAGTTAATAACATTTACTTCTTGCTCTACCCTAATCAAATTATATATATATATGGGTAGATGATTCTTTTTGCATCATTTTGGCATCTAAACTAGTCAATGCCTCAAGTAATTGAAGAAGCAAGAAATAATAGTACCATGTTAACATGTGCTTTAGGCCAAGGAAAATTAACATGAAAAAGCAGACATTTGAAAAATACATTTGTCCGTTGTTTAGTAAAATTTGCTTGATTCTCCAATTTGTAGAAAACTTTAGTCACTTCATTTATATCACATTATTTTTCTATAAACAAGTAGCAGGATAAACGTAGATAAGCAGATTATCTGCTTTGCTGTATGTGCTTGACACCTAAAAGGAAGGTCAAAAAAAGGTCATTAGTAAAAAGTAACTCATGAAAACCAAGCCTTCCATTAGGGATTCCCCTTCACTGTGACAGACACCAAGATGGGTGGTGAATCTTAAAGAGTTACCAGAATATGGTGGGGAAATCACTTTCAAACTTTTTTCTGAAAATTGGACTTTGCAAACCTAAAAGACAATTAACTCTCATTTTGCAATTTTGCATTAAGTGCATTACAAAATGTACAACTGTACATTATGCATTGATTGCTGCATCGAAAACAGACTTTTTTTCATTAAGTGAGTTTGTATTGCGGAGATACTACATTTACTGATCCTTCAAAGTACAGTTGGTGTTGTGTCCTGGTTGACCAATTGGGAGGGAATTCCCAAATGCGGGAATTCCCTCACAGATGATTGGCAGGCTGCCCACTTGAAAGGTTTTAAAGAGGGCAGACAGACACCTACCGTTGCTTTCCTAGAGCTACACTGTATCCCTTAAAGATACTAGATCTGACTTGGTCTCCGCTTCATCCTTACGAACCCGATCTCAGCAACCTAACAGTTTGTGTCCCCCAAAAGGCACAGAGGTCATTCTTCCAATTAGCATGACTAGGAGCTATTATAATTGCCATGTGGAATAGAGTGGCAATGGACAATTTTCCTAACTTTTGTTTTATACTATTTTGTGATTTTTCAAAATAACAGAAACAGTCCCAACTAGGAGACAAGTTGACTTTATTGATCAGGAAGGATGTGTGTGTGTGTGTGTCCTCCTCCTCCTTTCTGAGACCCTTTTACAAAAACAAAGTGAATCCAGTAAAATCAATAGTGCCTCTGACCCAACTTCAAAAAAATCCCATTTCACCCTTATTTCCAGCCGGAACACTAACGGCAAATCACCTGTCAATACAGTTTGACAGTGCATCACCTTGGTATCTGCTGCACTTGATGGTCACTTGTGTGAACTGTTTGGAGTTAATTTCCATTGTTGTTTTTCACAATCCCACCTACTGTTTTAGGAATGTCCTTAATGTCCTGTTGACTTTGTACAACGCCAGACATTCATAGAGCCGTGCATGTGGCATTGAATTGTAGGTTTCCTGTAGTCAATCCAGCCTGGGCTCAGACTGGTCTGTCTAGAGTCTAGACCTTGAGTCTTGGGCAACTGCTCTATTCATGAACTGGGGTTTTGAGCTTCTGGTTTTCCCAGTGCCCTTCTTAGCTGTGTTTATGTACTGGAGCATATGATCCTGTAGTCTGGCAGCTACGATGTCTGATAGGACTTCCCATGTTTTGAGGAGGCAGGTTATTGGCCAATAATTGGATGGTGTTATTCCCTTGTGGGGGTATTTCGTGATCACAATGTCATGCCTTAAGTTAGCCAGACATGGTGGGAGCCTGATACTAACAGCTGGTTCATCTGTGCTGCTGGGTGTTCATGCACTGCTATTAGTTTCTTTAGTAAGTGTTAATCATGTATGGGTGAGATGCTGTCCAGCTCTTCATGTTCTTGATCCACTGTTGGATGTCTGCTATTGTGATGATGACTGGTTCCTGTTTTGGGAAATTGCTGTGGTTTGCTCTTAAGGCCTGCAGCCACTTTTCAATGGTATCACAATGTGTCTTCTTTCTCTCATATATTAATTGAGTACTGTTCAGTTTCTGCTGTTGGTGATTCTCCTGTTATTGTTGCATTGCAATTGGGAACACACTTTGAATTAATCTTTGGAGAACAGTAGTATTTACATAACATTTAAACTATAGATCACATATATGTGATGTGACTGTATGTCAATTAATAAACAAATGTTCATCCACCTGATGGTAAATATTGTCAATATAATTAGTTATTTTGCAAAGGCTTTGTGGCATGGTATTGTGTATGAACTGAGTAAAATACTGTAGTTTAAAATACAACTATTAATGGTGGATTAATAGACTTAACATCAATAGCAAAAATGGCAGAACTACTCATGGTCCATGTGTTTTATACTCATGGACTGAATTTGATTTGTGAAATACATGAAAATGTCGGAGCGCTTCATTGCTTGAGTTGCAACAGAGTAGTATGATTTACCCCTAAGGAAATAAATTTATCAGTGCTTTATCTTGCAGCTTTAAGCTGTATTATAATATTACTTTTATAGACACTAATTTTTCCAAGGTAAAATCCATTAAAAAAACCAATAGATTGTATTCAATTACGTGTGGAAAAAGTGAATCATCCCACTTTTGTCAATCCTTCATTGCATGCTGCAGCTCTCTGCACTATAATCTACTATGTTAAAGAGAAATTAGTTTTCATATTAGTTTTATATTAACTTGTAAGTAGATGACTCCTTTCACTATTGGAGTATTATGTGTACTACCACTCTGTTAGTCAGAACAGTACTTCACTATAATATTCAAGAAAGGAATACAATGCTTTAAAAATAAGCACAGCTGAACCATCGCACATTTTTTCAGCTGTACAGAATGATTGCATAGATTCATTTAAGCTAGTCATATTGCACTGGTGTATCTACAGTGGTTGCAGTCTTCTCCATATCTGAAAGTATCTTCTCAGACCTAGTCATCAGAAGGTTAAAAGCAGAATCTGCACAATACTGCATATAGACATGCATTCTATAAACATGTGAATATAAAGGAATAATAGTTTTATTTCACTTGTTTGAATACCTATGTATGCCCAATTATTATCTCTGCTTAGTGAATTCAGATAAATGCTCTGATAGTATCCAGAGAAAGAAATTTTAAGGAGTTTGATCTATGACCAATTGTTTACACTGTAATGTATTATAAAGCATATGGGTTGCGGTAGATACCTAGGTAAATAAAAGTTAATTGATTATAGTACAAGATATCTTGGCATTTTCATTGCACAGAATGAATTTGTAAAGAAACATTGCTTTGGAGATGAAAGCATAGAGCCTTATCTATATATATATTTGCGAAATGCCATCCACTCATTCATTCACTTACTCACTGACTGACTCATCATGAAATCTCCAAAAAGTATACAAGCTAGAAAGATAAAAGTCGGTATATACCTTCCTCTTGCTATGTAGGTGCTCACTAAGAAAAGGTTTTTCAAACTATTACTTTTTATGCGAGTTATTAGAGATTTTACACGTTTAAGAATAAGGAAGTGATTGCACACTCGTGCGCCTTTAGGGAGAAGCACTTATGCCACACACCGTCTCTCTCCAGGGAGTGCCATGGCGAGTACCCTTCTCTCTCCAGGGAGTGGTGCTGCAAGCGACTTTTATGAGAGGAGTAAGCGAGAGGAGTAAGCCAGCGGAGTGACCGACCAGCAACAGCAGGTTTGCAAATGGTGACTGGAGCACTGAGCAGATGCCCACTCGCTCTCATTTTTTACACACACACCCCATACACACATTTCTCCATCAAAGCGGCCCTCCAAACGGGGCCGGGACTCAGGAGATTCCATCCAACCAAATGAGGCCGGACCGCAAGAGAGTCCATGCAGCCCCCTGAATGGGGGGGTGTTGCGGGAGAGTTCATTCTGCCCTTCCAATGTGGATGGGCAACAGGAGAGTCCATCTGGCCCTCTGAACATGGATGGGCTTCAGGAGAGTCCATCCAGCCCTTCAAACGTGGCTGGCTCACGGGTGAATCAATTTAGTCCTCCGAACAGCTAAGCCCCGAGAAGCTGCCGGGCGCTCCGCCTCCAGCACAAGCCGGGTGAACAGTCCAAATTCTCAACCCTGCCTTGCTGCATCACTTTTTCTCTGTTTCTGTTTGTATGTCTCTCTTTTATTCTTTCTTTCTCCGTATCACTGTCTCTCTGTGTCTCCCTCTTTCTCACCGTCTCATTCCCTTCCCTTCTCTCCATGTGTGTGTCTGTCTCTCTCATTCTTCCTTTCTTATTACCCCTCTTTCTCATTCTTTCTCTCATTCCCCCTCTCTCTCTCCCTCTCATTCTTCCTCTTTTTCTCATTCTCCCTCTCTCTTCCTCTATGTTTAATAACTTCTTACTATGCCTAATTAGACCAAACCCGTAGCGGAGCACAGGTACAAACAGCTAGTTTTACATACGTTACAAAATGCTTCTTCTAAACTGGGTCCTTCACCTGCAATTTCTCTAAATATATGTTAAGAATGATTTATATTTTTGAAATTGCTATCAGTAATTGGGGTATCCAAAGTCTTTAATTCTTAAATTTGATTAATCAGTGAAGTAGTGGAATTTGAATGAACATTAGCAAATTAAAATGACAACTATTAACCAGTATCTTTCTTACTTTTGTTAAGCATAGCCAAATATGCTGCTTTTGAATATACTTTTTCAAAGGCCACAAAACTTTTATTATTTATATTACCAGGTTGTATTGCTTGCAAATTGCATCTTGTAATTAAAGTATGAATACAGATTAAAGGTGTCCAGTAAAATATTCCACAGCATACTGAAATAATCTTAGTTGGATTTTAACACCCCCATTAAATTCTTCATATGGTTCATTGATTAAAATATAAAAGTACACATTCCACTGGGTTTGTGGAAGTAGTGATTTTTTTTTGCTAACTGCTGGATTTTGGGACTTAATGTGGATTCATACAGCCAGATTCACGTGAACGTATTACACAATAAGGTGGATTTATTCATTTATTCATGAATAGAACACCACTATGGTTACTAAACTATATTTTATGATCCAATATAGTAAATAAACTCTGCCAATAGTTTTATTCAGTATTATTTACTGCACATCCTTTTATTAAAAATATGAAAGAGGTTCATAACCTATTTAAAAGGTATGGGCACAAACAAGTGAACCTGAAAAAAATTGCTTCTAAGCAGGTGAATGATGAAAACATATAGATTATGGGGAAGTTACTATCAGTTTTTTACTTCTGTTATTATTTTATTATATTTACCCTCATATTCATAAATTGAATCTGTGATCATCTTGCGGAGATTTCCAAAGCACTGAAGAGAAATAATTGAAACAAAAAAGAAATGCTCTGTAATGTGGCAATACATTGCTGGTGTCCAGGCAGATATGAAGAAGAGTTTCTAGCATTATATTCAGACAAATGAGACACAGGAATGTACCATTTCTTACCAAAATGACAGAAAATCAGTAGAGCTGTTATGGATGGCAATAGAATTGGAGGTTCACGTGAATAACTTACGGTCTCTGCAATCAGTATCTGACCACAGCACTGGCTACTAAAATTGTGCAAAGTAAACAGTTGCTCCATTTCCTTTTCTGTGATTAAACCTGTTACTTCCAATCCTCTTTTCTAATTATCGAATATCTAGAATGAATTCCAAAGCAGCATGCAAAGAATACTTCATAATATTGTGACCATGCTTGTTTTTTTGTTACAATAATATTCCAAGAATTGTACACACAGAATGTGCATTTGCATATAATTCTAAATCATGCATTAATAGATCACAAGAGATTTAGTGGAATTCAATTCCATGTAGTGTGCTTAGCATTAGACTGTGAGGCTCAATCAATTCTGCAAGTCTTACATGTTTTGTGTTCTATCTACTTTCATTAGGATGAAACTCGTGCAACTTGATTGCAATGCACTGTATATATTGTATCACACCCCATATGCTTGGAGTTTGCTGCAAGTACATAATAGTACATAAGCTACATACATGCTAGGAAGCTGAAAACCATGACTTCCCACACATGTACCCACAAGGGAAATCCTATGACTAGAACCGTACATGGCAAGCTATATATAGATTATATATTGCTGTTTCCTTAAATTCTGCAACTTATAAAGAAAGTTTCTTTCAAAGGAATTCTATTTCTGACTGCTATACTTATTACCACATTTGGTAATTAATATTTTAAATCAGAGCTGAGTTTGATTACAGCTTCAGGTCTAGGAATTGTACATTATTCTGATTCAATCTTTTTTATTTACTTACTTGCAGAGTCTTCTATTGTACTCAGTATTTTAAAAACATTTTTCTCATGTTTGAATACATACATTTCAGACTTTGTTTTATGAAGAATTGCTAACATGTAAGCCAACTGTTAGATTGCTAGGATCTGGGGTTTGTAAGGATGAGGCAGAGGTGGATTCGTTCTGGTACCTTTATTGGTAATGGCGTAGCACAGAAGTTACAATGGTTGTGTGCAAGCTATCCCCTTTAAACCATTTCAAGTTGGCAGCCTGCCAATCAACTGTGTGGGAATTCCTGCATTCGAGAATTACCTCTTCATTGGTTGCCCCGGACACAACACCACTCCCTACCCAGAGGGCTCCCCCCCCCGGCTATTTGCATACGTTGTCATGCAAATATGCTGGAGGTTTAAAAGGCCGGCTGGACCTGTGCAGTTCAGTCATAGGGGCGGCAGCCGATGGAGAGGGCGTGCCTTTTGTAAGTTCCGGAGACTCCACTGGAGGTT
>JANHFO010009743.1:97201-115149 GCA_032468095.1 Pareas carinatus | reverse complement strand
ATCTAGAAAGGGGCGCAATTGGCGTACCAGGCGGACCTGGTAAAATGCCCGTTAAAATACAGAATACATATATAAATTAAGAACATTATTAAAAATTACAGTTACAGTTTGTTTCATCCCATAATAAAAGCATATGATGCATACAAGTCTCAAATGGGATGTGTACATAGGATTGCAGCAAATAGGGCAACCTTATTGTTCATTTCCTCCAACAAATCCAATTCTCTGCCAGCGTCAGGCTGATAATGTGAAATATGAAGAACTATACATTTGGCATTCCTTCCATCAGTTTCTCTTTAAAAATAAATTGCAATCGTGATTGATTGCCATTAAATTATAGGAGTCCTGGCCTATCCAAGTATATACACACATCCCTGGCCATTTCCATCCAAATACATATTTGTTGCTGAACTTCTGATGATGTCATGAAAAGCCAATTTTGCCAGTCAATGTCAATAAATGGATGGAGAGAAAAATGGGCAGAATCTATATTATGCTTCTTTTTCTGAAGAGAAAGCCCTGGCATATTAAAAAGACAAAAAGAAAGTGACCTTTAAAAAGTTTAATTGCATAAATGTTCCTGACTTCTGTGGCAGTTTTGATCTTCATCAAGCATACTAAGTTTCAGTGCTGATTTCAGCTTAGCTTATCAGTTGACAGCTTTCCAAATATAAAATGTCACACTGCTTTAATTGAAGAAAACTATCCAGTTGAGAAATGGGGAAGAAAAAGACTAATGTTGCCTAAAACAATTAGATTGGAAATCTCATCTTTCAAGTTTATGGAAGGCAAGGATACTCAACAATGCATAAAGTTGGTTTGGTCTTTTCCCTGTTTTGAAACGAAACTCCAAAATGATGGAATTTATATTATTGTCTTAGGATGAAAAGCTAAAGAAACTTGTGGAGCAGAATGGCACAGAAGATTGGAAAGTTATTGCCAATTTCCTTCCTGTAAGTAGGCCTCTTTTCTGTTTATAACCACACATTTATCAGTGTGCAAGGAGAGAGGTTGTTTCATAATTACAGATGGAGACTAAATAGGCATTTGGGAGACTTGCAGAACTCAAATTTATACACACTTCTTTCACTTCTCATGTGAAATAAAGGACGGAAAATATAAAGAGCCTTTGGGGGGAGATTTTATGTACAACAGATGGCCAATACAACATAGATTTCACATAGTGAAACAACAAAAACTTCAGAATAGAAGTTGACTGTGATCTTGGGTTGCTTTAGCTTATTAAATATATATTTCTAGTAAATATGCTTGCTGAAATGCTAAAGGTGAGATATATATTAGTAAGAATAATTTGCTTTTATTGGGTCAATAAATATGATCAAAAATTAAAATGCAGTCAATTATGAAAACTAGAATAAAGTGTCTGGCAGTTGAAACAGTCAGATAGATGACTTCTAGCAGTGTGTAGCTGCATGTCTGTTTAACTTCTCTCTGTACCACTGTACTTATTCTTTATAGCTGTACAGAAGGTGTCCTGAGCAGTAAAACAAAGTCAAGTGGAATCCTGCAATAAACACTGGCAGTTTAGATGTTTCTGGATGACATATTGACATCTGTAGCATTTTATAATTTGCTTTGGATTTTGTTTGTAATCTTAGAATCGGACGGATGTACAGTGCCAGCATCGATGGCAGAAGGTGCTAAATCCAGAACTTATAAAAGGCCCATGGACTAAAGAAGAAGATCAGCAAGTATGTTTGAGTAATCTGAATGTTACCACTTCCTTAATATTTTATATTGTGTTCAAACAAGCTGTATTCCAAAACTAAAAACTCTGCATTTATACAGAGCATTGCCTTTTTTTCTTAATGTTACAGAATTTATTTTTTTACAACCTCTTGTGTATCCTTGAAAATTTGCCAGCATTTTAAATTGTTCCATTGGGATTGATCACTTAGTGTAGAATGTTTCAGAGACTGAGCTATAAACCAAGTACATTCAACAGCAACAATAAGGGGGCAGAAGGATGGAAGCAGTGACTCAATGCAAATCTCGCCTCTTTTGTATATGCACTATGTTATGGATATGAAAAAGGCAAAGCTCATAGCATAATACTGCATTTATCATTCTGATGAAAGCATCAAGCTTCGTATAAGTGCTGCCAAATACACTGTGGTATAATTATTTAAGTTATTAATTAAAACTTTTCAAAAAAGTAATTTACCTGGTAGCAGTTATATAATTTTGAATATAATATTCAAATAAAGGATCTATTTTATTAAAGACATTTTCTTTTTTATATTGCAGAGGATGTCATTTCTAAAATGTTGCCTATTCTTATATGCTTATATTAAGCAAACTGTTTTATACTTTTCAGAAATCTTGCTTTATTTACAAATGCATAGTATTAGCTTGTTATTGAAATTAAAGCTCTGGTTCTTAGTATAGTTGACTCATCAGAAGAGAGTACTTATAATTGTTACCTTGGTGGATTAATGAATTTCAAATACAGAGTAAAACACCAGAATGAATATCCTTTCATTTCAGCAGATCGTTTCTGAATGTTGGAGTCATCCAAAGCAGACTGAGGGAGGAAAAATAGACTACCTCATTAAAGTCTGTTGCAAATTAAGGAAGCTTGTTTATAAGTTGAAACTGGAATTCACCTTGGGGTTTTTATTAAGATTTCTCTAATCAGGCAATAGACAATTATTTGATGCAGTATAGTGATTTCAGATTGGCTCTATTTATATAACACTTAACCACTGAATAACCACTGAGTTTTTTGTTTGTTTGTTTGAAGGTCATAGAGCTTGTACAAAAATATGGCCCTAAACGCTGGTCTGTCATCGCCAAGCACTTAAAGGGAAGGATTGGGAAACAATGCAGAGAGCGTTGGCACAATCATTTGAATCCAGAAGTGAAAAAAACATCCTGGACAGAAGAAGAAGATAGAATTATTTATCAGGCACACAAGAGGCTTGGAAACAGATGGGCAGAAATTGCAAAGTTGCTACCTGGACGGTAAGGTCAGAAAACATAACAACTGAAAAACCTGGATGGGGTGGGAAGATTCTTTGTCTTTTTTAGCCGAAAAATACTGTTAAAAAGTTAAATGTTGTTATTAGATGCATTATAATACCTCAAGTAATAGACAAGTCTGTCAGGTTATTTCCATTTATATTTTTTTAAATTAAAGTTCATTTAGTTCTATTTCCACAGTAGTCTTCTGTTTCTTTAAAAAATCTGTATAAAATGTGGATGCATTTTTGTGCATATTTCTAATAGATATATTTTTATATCCAGTGTTTCTAATGCAAGCTTTTGCAGAAATGTTTTTTTGTTTAATATTATACTTCCCTGATGCATTTTTTGTTCAGGGCTCTGTATGAAACTCATGAGTTGTGCGGTACCATTAAATCATAGCATTGCAAGTTAACAGCAGAAGGGCTAAAATATATGGCTATACATCTTAAAGGTTATGTTTAGCAGCAACATAGAAGTGTGGATAAATGAAGTTAACACTTCATGAACTTGCATTTTCACCTTCTTCCCTTCAGAATCACAGCTTTCCTCTGAGTAATCCACCAATCATACACCCTAAACTCAAATAATGGATTAAAAAAACACCTTTGGACTCTTAGCCTCCCAAAATGCCTCCTGCCTTTGCCTTAATGTCAGCAAAATAATATCACAAAATATAGAGAAAATGCAGGTATCAAGGGAAGAAACTGCACATAAAACTGTGATGTATAACTTATATAACATTGTGAACTAAGCTAATTTTCCCATCCGCATTTTATGTGACTGCAGGAACAAGCTAAATAAGATGTATGCTTTGTGTTGTTTTATGTTGAGTCTTTATTAATACAGCTTCTTTTTAGAAGCCATTTTCTCAATTATGTCTGATCTGTAGATTCCTTCATATGATTGTATAGATCATCTCCTGTATCACTTGCATGCAGGAAGCATTGTACTTAATAATATGACAATCAGACAAGTGAGACTGGCTTACAGAGACTTCTATGAGTACTGTATAGAGAGATCCATGTCCTGCTATCCAGATTCCTGAGGAAACATAATCAACTTCCTTTTTTCTAATTAATGTACAAAGTGCTCATAGTGAGCATATTTTTCATAATGTAATAGCGTATCTTGAATTATTTGAAAGATTGCAAAAAATAATCTACTAGAGACTGCCCATCGTATGATTATGCTATGCTAGAATAGACCAAACACATTGGCAGTCCATTTTTTCGATGAGTGTAGGAAGACTGGAAATAGGGCCTAAGTGAAATAGTCCTCTTCTAAGCAACTGTGAACAACAGTCTTTCTGTCCCTGTAACTAGAAGTAATAGATAAAACCTACTACCACCTTGCTGTCTGTAGACTACTTTAACACTCTTCTAAACATGCCAAGTTTATCTTTGCTAAGATTTCTAAAAGTAACTGAGAATCAAAATGGATGGAGTGCAGGAGGTCTGTGATCAGGGCAAATAACAGCTATTATAATACAGCTCCATTGACTTCAGAAGATTATGGAAGTCATTAATTCCATCCATCCCTTTAACTATTTCTTTCATTTGTTTATTTAGTTGATTTAATCCATTATTTGGGGAGGTGGAAGGAAGTAATTATTTTTGCATTAAATATGTGCATTGGTTTAATGCAGCCGGGTTCCTTTTAAAATGGCAGATTTCCCTTTATATTTCACAAGGGACGAGCCCTGGTATATTATACCCATAAATCAGGAAGTTGCTCCACGTCCCCATTTGAACTTTATGTTAGGGATGCAGTGTCTGGGATCAGAGAAGGCTAACATGAGTTGGTTTCAGAAGTGGTGGGAGATTTGCTTTGTATGCAGCTCTGTATTGTTGTATTTTGTGACTAGTTAAAAAGAGACGGAGGATTAACTAAAATGCAGAGTGAAATAAGTATCTTGAAACTGCATAGGAAGCCCCTATTAGAGTTCTGAAATGTTAAGTAAAATTCATAGTAATAAAATAATTGTTTCCTCCAAGTCAACATAATCTATTTGTGCAACATTTTTTCCTTGTGCCAATGTTCTTTTGCAGAACTGATAATGCTATCAAAAACCATTGGAATTCCACAATGCGTCGAAAGGTTGAACAAGAAGGTTATCTTCAAGACTCTTCAAAAGCCAACCAGCCTTCAGGTTTTCCGAAGAATAATCATTTAATGGGTTTTACCCATACTTCATCTTCTGTGCATCTGGCAACAGATACTCAAGCCGCAGCTGCCAGTGATTATTCGTATTACCATATTTCTGAGACGCAAAATGTAAGCTAATGGAAACAGTTAAATTACAAGTTAGATTTATCAGCAGTTGAAATAGTGCAGTTGCATCCATGACAGAATTGACAGTAACATCTTGTTTGGATATGAGGAGTTAGTGATCCAAAATAGGTTACGTAACTTTTGTTTGATCAGCATTACAGCACTAAATACTTCTAGATTACGGAATGGGATAGCTCACCGTGGCCAAGTCGCCACAGCCAGCTCACTATGGGCCAATTTAACAGTTTAATCATTTAAAATAAATAAAGAATTGTTTTAATTTTTGTCATTAACATTTCATTCTGTCCTCCTTTTTACACCATTTCTTTAATGATTCTATTCCACTATTTCTTTGATATTAGGGTAACTCTTGCCCCTCAATGGGTTATCCCACAGTGAGTGGGCCGTGACAAGTTGATCATGGCGAATTGACATAGATCCCCTAGATCATACAAGGTGGCCAGGAAAAGTGCTAATTAGAATTTTTCAGTTAACTTTTAGATCTTTGTGTAAATATATTGCATTTAAACATAGAGATTTTCTATAAATAAATGCACACAGGATTGAAAGCCTGTATTAACTTTACTTAGAATAAAGCCAGCTTAAAACAATGGACCTCATTTTTGCATGAACTTCTATAGAATTGCTCTCTAAATAGGTTTACTTACAAACAACTCTTCTTTTCAGTAAATGTGCTCAGATAGCTCAATATTTTTAGATCAGTGGTCGCCAACCTTTTTGACCTCAGGGACCGGCAAACTCATAATTTGAAATCCCGAGGCCCACCAATATGAATTTTTTAAAAAGGTACATACATTTGTAAAATAATGATAAGAGAACTTCCATTTTATTAATATAAAAGATATCTATTTAATGTAACAAAATTAAAAAAGCTTATTTAATTATAACAAAATCATAAATGCTTATTTAATCATAACAAAATCTTTAAAGGTTATTTAATTGTAGAAAAACTCTTAAAGTTAGTTTAATTATTACAAAATTATTGAAGCTTATCTAAGTATTACACATTTTAGTCTGATATTTCTTCCAGCTTAGGAGAGACACAGAGAGAATGAGAGAGAGAAATGAAAGACAGACAGACTCACACACACATATACACAGAATGAGAGACACAGACATGCACACACAAATAAAAACATACCATTCTCGCACTCCACTTCTCCCCCATTGCCTGCTCGCCAGACAGCCCAAACTCAGGGCTGAGCTTCAGACACTCCTGCGGGGTGGGCTGAGCTCTCGATGCTGCTGCGGGGCGGGCCAAGCTCTGGGCGCTGTGGGCACTCAGACTGAGCTCTGGACGCTCTCACGGGGCAGGCCAAGCTCAGGGTGCTCCGGACACGCGGACTGAACTTCAGACACACTCATGGGGTGGGCTGAGTTCTGGGCGCTCCTGCAGGGTGGGTCGAGCTCTGGGAGCTCCATGAGTCCCAGCATGCTCAGCCAGCCCCTCCTGGGAGACCCCTGCACCTTCTAGGCAGCGCCTCCGGCCTCTTAGCGCCCCTTTGCTGCTCCCCTGACAGCGCCCCCCTAAGCCATCGCACCAACCCCCCTCAAGGGAAGGTTCCGCCCACTTTGGGAACCACTGCTCTATTCTTATCATCCAACTTACATGATGGAACCTTATCAACTTATACACAAAGCTCTCTCCTATTAAAAATTCTAGTCCAACAATGGGGTTTTTGTATTTTATATTGTGTTAAATCAAATGTTATATTGTGTTAATTGGTTTTTTCAAATTTTATATTATGTTAATTCAACAAGGTTTGCATTGTTAAACTGTACAATGCAAATAACTAAAAAAAGCCATACATTCAAAAATGTATACTGTCCTTAGGTATAGACGTTTACTGGCAAGCTCGGATTCCACTAAACCTAAGAATATTAACTGAAGCTGCAAATTGATGTTTCAATTAACTAGCAAACAGAGCAACCTCAATTCATTCCAGTGGTTGATGCAATGTTTTTTTTTAAAAAATTAAAATGTTAAATGCTAAAATATCTAACCATACACGTGGCATTCAAGTAGGAACTCTCACTCATTTATTAATTGACTTTTATGGCTGCCCGCTAATGCATCACTCTGAACAACTTGTTGGCTTTATAAACCAAAGAAAACAATACTAGCAATAGCCATGCCAGGAGGAAATGTCTCCCACCCCTTCCAGTTAACAGCAAATAATTCAAATTGGGTGAGACGACAAAGAATATGGTTTCGATAATCCAATGGAAGGTTGAAAGAAGAATTGTCCTCCATAAAGCATACACACTTCTTTGACAAGTTGCTTTTAGAAAACAAGTTTTGCAGATGTATCCATTGCTTCATAAAGCTGCCAAATCTGGTTGACTAGAGACAACAGCTCAAAAAAAGAATGATGTGTGGGCATTTTGGGAAACAATGATTATTTCTAGCATATATTTTTATGGATCTTGTTTCTCAGATCGAACATGGACCTGAAAATGGTTGCACTTACTATAGAGAGTCTGCTCCCTAGAAAATAAATAGCCTTTAAGAACTAATGTTCGGTTGGATTGTTTATTCATCTGGTTAGCAACCTAATGTAGAAGGGCTTTGACATGATGTTCGATCTCACTTTTAAAAGTCTGGAAAATTTTCCTTCACCAAACTGCTCCGCTCCAAAGTGGTGAGAAGTGAGGATTCCAGCAGCTGCAATTAACTTGAATGATGGCCGAGGGGGATAACAGATTTACAGCCGAAACTGAAGCCTATCTGGAGGCCGTGGAGGAAGACAGATTTATGATCGACACGGAAGCTTGACAGTAAGAATCTCACAGGTCCATCATCTCCATAGGGTTTTGTAATGAAAGCTAGTTACCTAAATCCAACTCATTTTCTTGCATAATGCACAATTAATTAGATCTTTTTAACACCACAAACATTTATTCATGAACCTTTGAGGTTTAACCCTTGCCAACGCTTCCATATAATTAGAGAGCTAATTCTACATCCTACATCACAGTGAAATTACGGGCTTATGCATAAAGTCTCTTTTGTACATCCTTTTAAACTAAATTCATTGACAGCAGCAGTATTTATAGCAACAGTGTTACCACTAAACAGGTTTAACTTCAAATTCCAATATAATAACCTGGTGAAGTAGGTTAGTCTTTTCTTTTGGTGACTGAAGAGCAATAAGTACAGCTTGCCAAAATTAATGGCAAGCATTGACTTTTTAAAATTCCAGAGCTATTGGTGACTAAAAAGCAGTTTTAAAGATCAGTACAAAATAAGGGAAATGCCTCACTGGACCTTCTCTTACGTCTACCCATATTTTTAATAGTAAAAAGCTTCTTCAGTATGTCATAACTTTCCTCAAACCCCCATCACAACTATGCTGCATAGTAACCATGGTTAAAATCTCAATATGTCTAGAGGGGCAGCAGGATGAAAAGTTGAGCTATATGAGCACTCACAACAGAGACAAAGTAGAAATAGAAAAGAAACATCAGTTTTATGTGGTATCAAAATGCACTGTAATACTTGGCCATTTGAACAGTGGTATAAAGGAAGCAAACCATTACTAGGCATTTGTCCATTCTTTGCATTAAAGCTATAAGGCAATAAGCTTTCAGTAGCTATAGTCCATTGTGTGAACCAGGCCATCATCCCTTAGCCATCAAATAGTTGATTTGGAGACAGTTCATTATATGGATGCAATTGTGTTCATTCAGGTTTAAGAATTAGTGTGCTGTGAGGTCTTCCTCAATTTATAATTCAGATTTTTTTTCTGAATATTCATGAGGAACTTTTACTTACCAACAGCGGCCATGCCTCCTGGTGGCAATTTCGCTTCTTTGACGCATTTTCCTCTCCAGTAAGCTGAAAGAATTACTTCTTCATGTGTTAGGGAGTTATCTGCATAGCCACAGGCCAGTTCTCCAACTGAGTGACCAATAATCCCATCAGGTTGCAAACCTGCAGCCCTTAAAACATCAATTTGTGCAATCTGTGGAGAGAATATTGTTACTGGATTTACATATATTCATAGTTTTCAAGAGTTGCTAATTGTACTGTCATCTCTTCCAATATTTTGTCACTTAGTATCTAATATTCTGTTTTTTCTCACGAAATTTTTTTTTCTAAATAAATTTTTTATTTCAGACAAATAAACAAGTACACAAACATGCAAACATATAATGGTGGTCAAGAGAGAAAAGTTTGTTACTTAACAGATAAATAGGTGTTTGAGAGATCTGAAGATAGCGAGCAGATCTGAGCACAAAATCCATGAAAAACGTTTCTCATCTGTTCACCTTCCTTCTTCTACTTTCTCATTCTCTCTCCTTTACCTTTTTCTTTTCTTGTCCCCTAACTTCCTCTTACCCTCAAACTTGCCTCTCCTCTCCGCCCTGTGTTTTCCTTCTTCTCTTTCTTCCCCCCATCCTCTTCTCTTCTTTTTCAAAAACAGCATGGTTTCAGACAAATAATTCTTTTTACTCAATCATCTTTGTACCCATTCTATTTCTACTGCCTCTTTTTTAAAAAAAATCCCTTGATATTTATAACCTATATCATTTTTTCATTTCTCTTCTCCCTTTTTTCTTGATTATGACATTTAAAGAGTTTGCCATTTATTAAATTAAATTTTCTCCTTTCCACTTCTGGAGTGACTAAGAATAACAAATTTCCATACTTAACTTTTATTTCCTTTACAAAGTTGCCACTTTAAATATCTACTTTGCTCAAACTTTTACATTTTGTTTAGGGAAGGCTGGAGAATAATTTATCTCATTAATTAAATTTATTTTCTTAATTTTCTAGTTCAATAATTTAGTAATTTTTCTTCAAACTATCTGTCTTCTTTTTTTTTGAAAAAATATTCAATACCAATTTTCTTCATAAATCCAGTTCATTTTTCCTAACATTGTTTTGGCCACTTTGCATTCATTACTCCACCTTGTCTTAATTTTTTATTTAATTTTGTCATGGAATTTCTGTTGCTCAACCAAAAAGTTATAGGTTATTTTTCCCAATTCTAAAATGGTTTCAGAAATGTCATTATATGGTACTGGGTCAAGGATCTCCTACTATATTCACACCAGCATTTACCTACATCTAGCAGCCATATCAGCTATGGAAATGAGCAGTTATTGTAACATTGTGTTCTATACCCCTTGCATATATTAAGGCAGAGATCTATTTACAAGTATTCTTGCAATTAAGCCTTAATGTATCATTATTAGAATTTACTATTAATATATTGTTCTATTTTTCTTTCATGATGTTCAAGACTGAAATCATGTTCTCTTTGTTCTCATCTTAATGTTGACAGGTAAGCACCTCACTCAGCATGAGTCACAATGAGTCACCCAGTAAACTCTTTGATAAATAAGGTTTGAAAATTAATCTCTATGGTTGAAATGACATTTAGTTGAAAATAGGCACCCTTCAGTTGTTTTGAATTACAATTTCCATATTTTGCTATAATAATCTATCTGGAACTGGTGAGAATTGAAATCTAAAACATTGCAGAAATATCATGACACCCATCCCATCTTTCAAGCATTTAATCAGTCTAATTCCTGAAACTATTGCATCAGACTATGACTAAAATAAATCTTCACTCTGTAACAAAGTTTGTGTGCATCAAAACAGCTTGCCAACGTAGATTCAGACTTCTTACCTGAATAGCTGCAAGCCCAACAAATGCATTTACTGTTTCATTAAAGGTATTTTCATCTGAACTCAAAAGAAGATCTGACACTTTCAAGCCTGTGTCCTTCAGAGCCTCATCGGAACGCAAGATGGATTGTCGGAAGAGATCAAGCTTCATTAAGCTCAGACCCATACCTTTCCACTGTGTTCCCATGCCTGAAAAATAAAGGAGGGAACTCTTGCTATTACCGGTGAATGAACAGATGTTTTATGTGACAGTGGGGACAGCAATTAAAAATTCTGTCCCAGAAGATGTGAAAACCTCCAGTTAGCAATGCATATATGAAAGTGAGCCAGATTCAGGGCATTTTGCAATTGCATGGAGCTGGAGGGAAAAAAAGAGAGCAATTACCTGAACAAGTGTACCACAGAGGTCTCCCTGAGGCCTGGGCAATTTGAACTTCCTTTATATCACTCTCACTTCCGATCAAGGTATAGCCCCTGTAGGGCATGGATGACACCGATACCCCAGAGATATCGGTAAGCATGCTCAGATATGCAGTGTGTTCCTGCATCTTGCAGCTCTGTTCTATTAGTGTTTCTACTGCTTCTTGAGTCCTTCCGCAAAACTGTAACAATCGCGGCAAATTGGGAGCTTCTGGTGGGGGTGAATTGTTCCTGTTGGCTCTCAGGATGACATGAGCATTTGAACCTCCAAAGCCAAAAGAATTGATTCCAGCAAGGTCGCCTTTTATGGGGGTTGGCTTGGTAACTACTTGTAGGCGGCCATCCTCTAAAGCAGGGATATCTGGATTTGGGGTGTTGTAGTGGAGATTTGGTGCCCATACACCATACTCAAATGACAGAACAACCTGAAACAAAGAAAGCATAACAAGACTGAATACTGGTTTTGTAACAAGTGTAATACAGAGATATAATTTTAGCATCAACCATGAAGGCTAAAAAACCCTTCTCTTAAGTTATATATGAAGACTTAAAGACCCTGTAAAGTCACCCATTCTGCCCTCAAATATTGTTGGGAGTCTTTTTCTATGTTGTGGAAGATTCAAAATTAAGGAAAGATTCTGTTCTTCGTCATATATATTTGTTCTGTGTTTCTCCTTCCTCCCCATTCTCTCTCCTTTTCTGTGTTCGCAATCTTGCACTTTAATCCTGCTTTCACCCATAAGGATCAATAAGCCTAATTTTTACCTCTGCATTGGCTCTCTTGCAAATGATAACTCTGCTCTATTCACATTCACAACACAAGTGGAAGTAAACACATACAGTAAGACAAGTATAAAATATTTTACCTTTGCTAAAGCTGCAAGACCAGAAGCTGGTTCTGGATGGCCCATGTTGGATTTCGTTGATCCAATCAACAACGGTGGCCGTTCTGACTGGCAAAAGACATTGATAATGCCACTCACTTCTTGCGGATCCCCAACCTAAGAACAAAAGAAAGATGGGAAGATTTCAGAACTAATAATTACTGCTTTATTCTGTCAATTTTCTTCATAAAGTTGTATACATAGGTAATATGAATATACCTTTGTGCCTGTGCCATGAGCTTCTATGTATTCTACTTCTTCAGGGTTAATTCCAGACTCTTTGTACAGAGAACTGACCAACTGTTGCTGCATCCATCCAGAAGGAAATGTTACACCTTAAAGCAAGAAGAACCATTAGTTCTCATTCTTGAATGAAGTACCAAAACATTCTCAAGATTCAGTCCTATATCAAATTATTTAGAAGAGTCCATTCAATTTATTAGGTCCTTGTAATTAGGCTTGTATAATTGTACTATTACAGTATAAAATAAATGCTATGTTTATCTGTAAAATTCTAAAATTAATATTTTAAAAGAAACACAATTGACTACAAATGCAAACCACCAAGATACCCTCAGTTAAACCTGGGAATAATACTAATAGGTATTATATCAAGCAATATATGGATTACTAGAATTGTCCATGTGAAGTGCTT
Source organism: Pareas carinatus (assembly GCA_032468095.1). Taxonomy (NCBI): domain Eukaryota; kingdom Metazoa; phylum Chordata; class Lepidosauria; order Squamata; family Pareidae; genus Pareas; species Pareas carinatus. Next base: position 102,269 of record JANHFO010009743.1, on the reverse strand, counting down.
TGAATAGTCAAAAACTCTAAGTAGAAAATGCGATTATGATGAATGCATGTAAAATATTCAATTTTGCAAACAGAGAAGGGCAACTTGCAGAACTTTTTAAAAATCAGCAATTTCTCAAGTACCACAGAAACATCCAAATCTTCCCTAGGTGGTAAATAGAAACTGAAGTGAATGCTGAGTCATTTGTTGGGATGTGTTTCCACATTTCACAAGGAAGGATTTCTTACAATTTATAATAGAGGGCATTTCCACCTGTGGCTTTAATTACTGTGAAATTGCCTGGCTTGTTCGTGTAATATTTTTTGAGACGATCTAGACAGAAGTTCCATTTGTAACTCTCCAAATTTCATTCTGCTCTCCCTCTATACAGAAACACTGTTAAGAAAAGCAACCAACGCCAACAGTATAAGTAAATGAGCAATCTTTTCTGTGGCTAGAGACTTCACTCTTCTCAAGGTCTTATAGACTGGATTTGGGACCAATTTTTCATCTCTTTTGGATTTGGGAGTTAAATATTATAGGTATGTTAAGCCTATCTCTGGTCTACTGTTCCTATTTTCATTTGTTTCTTACTGAAAATCAACAGGTCTCATTGTTCAACTTTGCCGTTTAAATGCTGTGGAGGGACTATCAGGAGTTTGCATAAATGTTGGCTCTGAGGCTGCACACAGTCTGTGTACAATGGGTTTTCCTAAATGGCCTTTTGTATTTTTAAAATGGCAGAATATTCAGGCATTCATTCCTTTTTTTCTAAGTAAAGGGGTAAAGAGGTAGTTGCTATGATGAAGTGATAACCGCTGCTGCAAACTTTAGCATCCTACATTAATTGCTGGATGACTGTAGAGAGTGGTTCTCTTAAAGGAATCCTTTTTCTGGAATTCTGGCGAGCTGTTAATGGTCAGTGTACACACCAATGAAGTAGATAATATCATAATCTGAACCAATGAGAAATATAACTTGATTTAAATATGGTATGGGCATTTCTAATCCAAAGGGAACACTGTTTCCTGTATGATAATTCTTAAAATCTTAAACTTCCCAAAAAGTTTTTTTTTACCTTGCTCCTTAAATCCATCTGTGTTAATTCCAGAGTTTACTATGGTAGCGTAAATCCGTTTGGCTTTTGATTTCTTAGTCAGAAACACAGCTACGACAGCTTCAGAGCGACAATAGCCATTCCCTGAAAAAAATCCAGAACCATAAAAGAAACTGCTTCTGGCTATATTCTTGTTTTAATAGTTGGATTTCTAATCTTTTTTTCAAAAGTGCAACCAAAATGAAAAAATGCTAAAATACTGTTCATTCTCATATTTAAAATGGGGAATTTTTCGATTCCACATATTTTTTGAGTTGTCACTATTCAGAAAGTTACAGAAAACAATTGATTAGCAGAATAAATTTATGCAAGAGTCTAGAGTATGTTCTGTTAATCCAACTTAGGTTTTTACTCTTTTGATCATCACATTGGCCACAGACTTTGTTTTCCATAATTTTACTAATAATCTAGCATAAAGGTCATAACTCTTTTTCAGATATTTAATTATTGTAAGTATCAAATTTATAAGGAAATTGGTAACATTCCCTAACATATTTTGATGATATATTAAATGTTAGAAAGAAAATTGTATTATAAAATCTTTCCCCAATCCAAAAATATTACTGTATATAGAAAAAACTGTAAATAAACATATCTAAAAATTTGCATTTTTAAATTTTACCATTTACACTAATTCTCCTTGTAGCCTCTATGTAAATGTTTATCATCACCACAAACTGAAGAGCATGATATTAAAACTTTTTTTAAAGTTCTAAAACTAGTTAAAGTTAATACTAAAGTACTGGCTTTTAACAAATATTCATTAAAAATAATTCTCTTAAAAGAAAAAGAAAATATATAAAATTAGCTTGCAAATTGGGTTGCTATATATGTTTTCTCTCATTTCTTCCTATATTTTAAAAACTTAAAATCTATTTTATGTATTTACTACAAACAAACTTAAGCTCCAAGTGGCTTTTTTGCCATATAATTTCTTTGCCACTCTCCAAACTGTATGGAATCATATATATATATATATATACCTTGCATTTTTATAACTTTCTAGCTTCCTTATCAAAGCTGCAGTTTCTGGAGAAGGAGCAACATAATATTACTAGAACCAAGTACTTCTTCAAAATGGTCTACTTTCCCTGTTGGTAGCTTCTTTGCCTGATCTGAACCAAGTAGTTCTCAAATTAAAAAGGCAATTAAAATTAATCCATTAATGCTGAAGAGCCTTGAAGGGAAAAAATACACCTTCTTTGTTTTTTCTGATTAAATGAAAGCTCTGAAAACAAATATTTTATTCTCATATTCCAATTCTTGTAACATCTGATCTAAATATTTAACAAAGAGAAAAACAATCTTATTACCTTCAGCATCAAAAGATTTGCAGGTCCCTTCAGGGCTCAGCATGCCAAGCTTCATGAACTGAACAGATGTGTTAGGTTTCAGGATAAGGTTGACTCCACCTACAAGAGCTGATTCACACTGTCCACTGTTGATTGCTTTATAAGCATTGTCCAAAGCAACAAGACCAGAGGAACAGGCTGTGTCAATGGACATACTGGGTCCTTTGGAAATACAAGGCATGAAAAGACAGATTACCATTTTGTTATCTGCCAAACCTGCCCAGTTTGCTTCTCTTGTGAGAAAATGAAGGATTCCCATTCCTCCTTGATTCCAACCCCCAAGAGAAAACTCTGCTTCTTTGCAAACAGCTGTGCTTTTATTCCTATAACTAAACCCTTATTTAGGAATGACCAGCGCACAAGATAGCTACTGGTAGTTGCTAATATTATGCTTGTAACCTGTAACTCTGCACACTTGCCTTTGAAATCAAAAAAGTAAGAGATTCTGTTGGCAAACATAGCACGTTGACAGCCAGTCATACTGTATCCCAGCAACGATTCAGGATCTACACTAAATGCTTCAGCAGCTTCTGACCCACTCACACCAATCCATACGCCTGTGTCTGTGCCTCGAATGGTAGTTGGATCAATACCTACAAAAGAGGAAGATATATTTAATTTTCTGTGGTTTACAAGTTAAAAAACTCAAAAGAACATCAGGCATATTTGGTATCCAAGTGGTTAATGGAAACATGAGATGGATGCATGGACAAGAGAAAAATGGCATTTGTGAAAGAACCTATTATAAGATTATGTCACAATACTAAGCTCCACTTACTAATGTTGTCACTAAATAATATTTATTTCTTAAATTTATCTCTTGCTTTATGATCAAGAGCTCATAGTGTTTCCTTCCCCTATTGCCCACAGTAGCAACAATCACATTAAAGAGATTTGAGCTGAGAAGGAACTGGTCAAACTTCACCTAGTAAATTTCCATAGCTATAGGGGGACATGACCCTGAATCTCTCTGGTGCTTGTCCTAATCATGGCAGCTAGAATGATTGAGAGTCAGGGACGCTGTCTAATTCAGGGACTCCCAACTCCCGGTCCATGGACCAGCACCGGGCCATGCAGCATGCCAGCAACCAGTCAGCACAAACAAGCCAAGCCCCATTTGCGGGATGTAGGCAGCATCCAAAACCACACCCCCTCCAGTCCAAGGAAAAATCTTTCTCCATGGAACCGGTCCCAGGTGCCCGAAAGGTTGGGAGTCACCAGTCTAACTGGATCATGGAATAAGAATATACTTTCACCAAATTAGTGGATTCCTCTTAAAGGGAAGAAGACTACTTCTGCCACTCTTAATTTTCCAAAGTGAATGGGTAAATATTTTCTTATGTCTTACAAATTATATATTTTAGTAAAACAGAAGTGTCAATTCACAGGTTATAGCATGGATACTGGAATGATGTACTCAAGAACATTTGTAGTCATCTTATTGCCCAATGACCTATTTTCCAGTTATTTTCAAAGACAGACTTTGAGAAAAAATTATTAGTGGCAGTAATGTTGTACAATCTTCCTTTCACATACTTTTTTAACTGTCTTATTTTCCTTTTTGTACTGCTTTTAAAAAACATTTTCAAAGAGGAATTTTGAAAGACATGGTAACACTATTTCAAAATGTCCTCAAGCTCTGCAGAGTGGCTCAACTGTAGTTTGTAACTTTTATTGTATCAAACTACCTAATCTTTTCACAGGTAACAGTTTGGGTCACATATTTTTAGTTTCTTTACATGCACATTACAATCAAACCAATATGGCCCAGTTAGAGAATGATATCAGCAGTTACTAATGACTACTTTAAAAGCAGTCTTCCTGTGTCCATTCTATAAAGAAATCTGTACCTAATCAACTTTTTATTCAAACTGCAATCTGTACACTCAGTCCATATGCAGTAAGATTTTTGAATAAAGAATTCCAAGCTCTTTTCAATCAATCAATCAATCAAATTTTATTGCTACCCCGCCCTTCTCCTGAAGGACTCAGGGCGGCTTACAGGCAATATTAAAAAGAATACAAAGTACCTATATAATTAAGAACATAATTAAAAAAAAATAAATCAAGCCTGAACAGTAAAATTTAAAAGGGGAGCGATAAAATTGTTTCCACTTGGTTAAAAATTTCATATTAAGCACAGGAGAACAGGGCGCGGCTATCCCAAGCCCGCATGATGGAACAAATGGGTCTTCAGGGCACGGCGGAAAGTCTTGAGGTTGGTGATTGATTGAATAGCAGAGGGGAAGTCATTCCAGAGGGTGGGAGCTGCCACAGAGAAGGCTCTCCCCATGGGAGTCACCAGCCGACATTGTTTGGCTGACGGCACCCTGAGGAGGCCCACTCTGTGGGAGCATACAGGACGGTGAGAGGTATCATTCGGTAGAATGCGGTCCTGCAGGTAACTGGGCCCTAAACCATGGAGCGCTTTAAAGGTGATTATCAACACCTTGAAGTGCACCCGCGAGACCACCGGCAGCCAGTGCAGCTCGCGCAGGAGAGGGGTTAAGTGAGCATGCCCACTCGCCCCAAAAATCCCCCGTGCGGCCGCATTCTGGACTAGCTGTAGTCTCCGGATGCACCCCAAGGGGAGCCCCATGTAGAGAGCATTGCAATAGTC